>CAUYON010077368.1:0-13666 GCA_963573935.1 Arctocebus calabarensis
ATATGAAGATGGCTTATACTGGACATGGGTTTGGCACAGGGATTATGTCAAAACCAAGGCAAATGACAATGTTGCCATTTCCTTGTTCTTCATGTTTGCTGAAATTATCAGATTATTGGTGTGTAATTTTTTGGCAAAAATCATTTCAAGCTAGTTTTTTTTTGTTTTGTTTTTTGAGACAGAGCCTCAAGCTGTCACCCTGGATAGAGTGCCATGGCATCACAGCTCACAGCAGCCTCCAATTCCTGGACTCAAGCGAGTCCCCTGCCTCTGCCTCCCAAGTAGCTGGGACTACTGGCACCCACCACAACGCCCGGCCATTTTTTTTTTTTTTTTGGCAGCCATTATTGTTGTTTGGTGGGCCGGGCTGGATTCAAACCCACCAGCTCAGGTGTATGTGGTTGGCGCCTTATCCCGTTGAGCCACAGGCCCCGAGCCTTTATCATCAATCTTTAAGCAACAGTTAGTTAAATTGAAATTTCTGCCTTTCCTCCTCCCACAATCTCTTGAGCTCTTTCTTTACAACTTGGCCTGGCAGCATGGCTCCCAAAAAGAAGAATAGTGAGAAGAAGGGCTGGTTTGCGATCAATGAGGTGGTGACTCAAGAATATACCATAGACATTCACAGGCACATCCATGGAGTGGACTCTAAGAAGCATGTCCCTCTGGCACGCAAAGAGATCCAGAAATTTGCCATGAAAGAGATGGGGGCTCCAGATGTTCACATTCATGCCAGGCTCAACAAAGCTGTCTGGGCCAAAGGCATAAGGAATGTCCCATACCATATCCGTGTACGATTGTCCGGAAAATGTAATGAAAATGAAGATTCACCAAACAAGCTCTATACTTTGGTTACTGATGTATCTGTTACCACTTTCAAAAATCTACAGTCAGCGTGGATGAGAACTAATTGGTGATTGTCAGATACATAAATAAAGTTACAAAAAAAAAAAAAGTGGTGCCTGTGGCTCGGTGGGCAGGGCACTGGCCCCATATACCAACGATGGTGGGTTCGAACCCAGCCCTGGTCAAACTGCAACAAATTATAGCTGGGCGTTCTAACAGGCACCTGTAGTCCCAGCTGCTCGGGAGGCTGAGGGAAGAAAATCACCTAAGCCTAGGAGTTGGAGGTTGCTGTGAACTGTGATGCCATAGCACTCTACTGAGGGTGATAAAGTAAGATTCTGTCTCTTAAAAAGAAAAGAAAGAAAGAAATTTCCACACACTCCTCCTCCAGCTGCTAGAAGGTAGTATAAGGCAAATCGGTTTTGATAAATAGCATTTTTCATTGGGTTTCTTCATGGGCTAGTAGGGTTAAGGCTTTCTGGTCTCATTTGTTATTTCTAATACTGCTTGGTTGTTTGTAATTGGATAATCCAAATAGATATAGAGATATATATATCTATGTTCTGTATCCCCATGACCCATCCTCAGCCCACATGGCTGGACCATTATTAGCTGGGGAGGCCATTCATTGTCACTCTAACCTATTACCACATCATTTTTTTTTTTTTGAGACAGAGCCTCAAGCTACCACCTGGAGAGAGTGCCATGGCATCACAGCACACAGCAACCTCCAATTCCTGGGCTTGAACGAGTTTCTTGCCTCCGCCTCCCAAGTTGCTGGGACTACAAGCGCCCACCACAACGTCTGGCCATTTTTTGGTTACAGCCGTCATTGTTTGGTGGGCCCAGGCTGGATTCGAACCCACCAGCTCAGGTGTACATGGCTGGCGCCTTAGCCCATTGAGCTAAGCGCTGAGCCACCACATCATGTTTTTGTCTTTTCAGTCTAGACTGGCTATTTTTTTTTAGAGTCTAGGTCTTACTCTGGCTCTAGCTGGTCTCGAACTAATGAGCTTAGGCTCTCCACCCACCTCAGTCTCCCAGAGCACTAGGATTACAGCCATGAGCCACCATGCACAGACTTGGCTTTATTTATTTTACTTTAGGAAGAGAGAAGAGAGGGAGTGAGAGAGGAAAAGAGAGTAGGGAAAGAGCCAGACAAGAAAGCATGGAGATGTCATGGCATCCCAAAGAAGAAAAGGAAAGGAAAGGAAAGGAAAAAGAAAAGGAAGAATGCTGCAGTTGAGGTCACACAGTTAGCTAAATTTAAGGAGGAGCAAAAAGTAATTACAGCCAAATTCACAGGGTATTGTATATGTGAATGCTCTGTTTTTTCCTCTGCCAAGGTTGAAGACAGACTTTTTCCCAGGTGTTTCTGATCCTCAGGCCTGATGTTCACACTCCCATTGTTCCTTAGGAGTCATAGGGACAAATTCTAAAAGGCAGATTTAGTCAATAAATCTAGTGATTGTAAAGAAAATTTATGTTTCCTTTTTGGTCTGCTGGGCTCCTCAGTGTTTTGTGAAAACAGAAATGGGGGAAGGGGACTACTGCTAGCAAAAGAGAAAGAAAGCAAAGAGAGAGAATGATTATTCCTTACTGAAAACTGAGTTGATAACTTTTCTGTTATTTCACTATAAAAGCCATCCTTACACAAGGGTCTTCCAGCTGCAGAGCAGCTGTCCTGTGAACAAGTCTGTCCGCCAGGGGCCCAGCCTCCTCTGAAAGTCCATGAGAGGCCACCTCCAATTCAGCTCTGTCCTAGGAACCCTAGCATCTCTCTTTTGAAGTCATTGACTGCAGAGGGTAGTGAAATAGAAAGCAAAGCCTCAAGGCCCTCAGGGACCATTCATGCAAACCAGAAACTTCTCTATCACAGGCTTCCAGAGACAGGGGAAAGTGACTGAGTTTCTGTCTCCTGTTGGAAAATGTAGGGTTTATGGCCCTAAAATCCTTCAGGTTTTCTGAGCTGAGGAAGACAAGGCATAGAGAATTATACACAGGAGGGAATCAAGAATGACAGAGATGTGGAGTTTGCTTGTAGAACAGACAAGCATTTAGAGGCAAATATGACCGGCTATGGCTCACGCCTATAATCCTAGCACTGTAGGAGGCCAAGGCGGGTGGATTGCTTGAGCTCATGAATTTGAGACCAGCCTAGCAAAAAGCGAGACCCTATCTCTACTAAAAATAGAAAAACTGAGGCAAGAGGATCACTTGAGCCCAAGAGTTAGACATTGCTGTGAGCTATGTCACCATGGCACTCTACCCAGGGCGACAGCTTGAGACTCTGTCTCAAAAACAAACAGGCTCGGCGCCTGTGGCTCAACGGGCTAAGGCGCCAGCCACGTACACCTTAGCTGGCGGGTTTGAATCCAGCCCGGGCCGCCAAACAACAATGATGACTGCAACCAAAAAATGTCCGGGCGTTGTGGCAGGTGCCTGTAGCTGTAGTCCCAGCTACTTGGGAGGCAGAGGCAGGAAACTCACTTGAGCCCAGAAGTTGGAGTTGCTGTGAGCTGTGATGCCACAGCACTCTATCCAGGGTGACAGCTTGAGGCTCTGTCTCAAAAAAAACAGAGGCAAATATGCTTCTCTCTACCTACTCTCCAACTTCAACTTCAGGTTGCTGGTGAAGCCCTGGAAATTCTGACCATTCCGTTTCGAACTCCAGAAATATTGCTTCCAGTGTGTGGAACGTCCCTCCCCAACCTCTGCAGTGTGGCAACAACTAAGACTAGCTGAAAACCAAAGGTCAATCCTTTCTCCAACTTTTCCCCTGAGCCTCATCTGCCCCAGCTACCAGAATGCAAAAGCTACCTGTCTGCTTAGTAAATAGCCAACTCCCTCTCCCAGGCAAGGGTTTTTTGGGTCTCCAGATCTCTCTTACCCTCATAGCTCCCTCTCTTTGGAAATTTCTCCAGAAGGTCCAAAGCTACCAGCCAGCAGAGTTAAGTATTATGCCAGGGCCTACCCAGACTGAAACATCATGCACCCCGAATGACAGCAACAACACTCATCACCCTAGTGATGAGGCACACAGAAGATGCCTGGGGACCGAAACTGGAGCCCCTGGCACAAGGAAGCCATGCAAATTTCATTCCAGAACCAGAGCTAAGGCAATTCCTGCCCACATATCACTGCGGCCAGGAAGCCTAAATCTGAAGCAGTGAGGAAGGGTCCCTAGGGTAAGCTCCAATTACTCAGAAGTCAGGCTGTAGGGTCTGGTGGGCCCCAAAGTGTGGCTGTCTAGCTCACAGCAACCAGGCCCATCCCAGCATGGAGAACTATTTTCAGAGCACTTTGCTAATGTTCAGAGCATTCACAGGATGAAAATTGTCTCTTCTTTTTTTAGGTTTCTTTGTTGTTGTTGTTGTTTGTTTGTTTGTTTTGAGACAGAGTCACACCCTGTTGCCTTAGCTAGAGTGTCATGGCATCAGCCTAGCTCAGAGCAACCTCAAATTGCTGGGCTGGAACCATCCTCCTGCCTTAGCCTCCTGATCTGAGACTGCAAGGGGCCCACCACCATGCCTGGCTAGTTTTTTTCTTTTTCTTTTTCTTTTTTTTTTTTTGAGACAGAGTCTCACTATGTCGCCCTTGGTAGAATGCTATGGCGTCACAGCTCCCAGCAACCTCAAACTCGGGCTTAAGCAATTCTCTTGCCTCAGCCTCCCAAGTAGTTGGGACTACAGGCGCCCACCACAACGTCTGGCTATTCTTTGGTTGTAGTTGTCATTGTTATTTGGCAGACCCGGGCTGGATTCAAACCTGCCAGCCTTGGTGTATGTGGCTGGCGCCTTAGCTGCTGAGCTACAGGGGTGGAGCCTCGGCTAGTTTTTTCTATTGTTAGTAGAGACCGGTCTGGCTCTTGCTCAAGCTGGTCTGGAACTCCCCAGCTCAGACAATCCTTCTGCCTTGGCCTCCCGGAGTGCTGCAATTACAGGTGTGAGCCACTGGCATCTGGCCCTCAAAGATGTCTTTTTTTTTTTTCAGTATCCAAAAGATTTATTTAGAGAGCTTCTGTATGAAAATTAAAGACCGTCTTGGAGGCGTAGTTCAGAGGATCCCTTGAGCTCAGGAATTTGAGACCAGCCTGAGAAAGAGTGAGACCTCATCTCACTGACCAAAAATAATACAATTAGCTGGGCCTGGTGGCCAGTGCTTGTAGCCCCAGCTATTTGGGAGGCTGAGTTAAGATCACTTGAAGCCAGAAGTTTAAGGTTGCTGTGAGCTAGGCTGACATCACAGACTCTAGCCCAGGCAACAGAGTGAGACTCAGTTTCACACACACACACACACACACACAAGTAGGTGGCCAAAAAGACGTAGTCTTTCTGAACATAAAAAAGATGTTCAGGGCAGCACCTGTGGCTCAGCGAGCAGGGTGCCGGCCCCATATACTGAGGGTGGTGGGTTCAACCTGGCCCCAGCCAAATTGCAAAACAAAAAAATAGCTGGGTGTTGTGGCGGGCACCTGTAGTCCCAGCTACTCAGGAGGGTAAGGCAAAAGAATCGCCTAAGCCAGGAAGCTGGAGGTTGCTATGAGCTGTGTGATGCCATGGCACTCTACCAAGGGTGATAAAGTGAGAATCTGTCTCTGTGAGCTGTTTGGGTTTCTTTTGGACTTGGCACTCGGTTGCACTGCCTTGGGAGTACTGGGGCAAGAATGTGAAGGTCTATGAGTGTTGTCTGGGGCTCCAGACTGAGCTACCAAGCCAGACGGAGTTACCGGTGTTTGGTTGTAGATGTCTTTTTTTTTTTTTTGTAGACAGTCTCACTTTATCACCATCGGTAGAGTGCTGTGGCATCACCCAGCTCACAGCAACCTCCAACTTCTGGGCTTAGGCAATTCTCTTGCCTCAGGCTCCCGAGTAGCTGGGACTACAGGCGCCCACCACAACACCCAGCTATTTTTTTTTTTTCTTTTGAGGCAGAGCCTCAAGCTGTCACCCTGGATAGAGTGCAATGGCATCACAGCGCAAAGCTACCTCTAATTCCTGGGTTCAAGCGAGTCTCCTGCCTTTGCCTCCCAAGTAGCTGGGACTACAGGCGCCTGCCACAATGCCCAGCTATATTTGTGGTTGCAGCCGTCATTGTTGTTTGGCGGGCCGGGATGGATTCCAACCTGCCAGTTCAGGTGTACGTGGCTGGTGCCTTAGCCCGTTGAGCCATGGGCACCGAGCCACACCCTGCTATTTTTTTTTTTTTTTTATTGTTGGGGATTCATTGAGGGTACAAGAAACACGTTACACTGATTGCTTTGTTGGGTAAAGTCCTTCTTACAATCGTGTTTTGCCCCCAAAAGGTGTGGCACACACCAAGACCCCACCCCCCTTACTCCTTCCCTCTCTCTGCTCTTCTTTTCCTCACCCCTCCCTCATTCTTTCTCTCTCTGCTCTCCCCTTCCCTGCCCCCACCATGTCATTAATTGTCCTCAAATCAAACTTGAGTACATGGGATTCATGCTTCTTCATTCTTGTGATGCTTTACTAAGAATAATGTGTTCCACTTCCATCCAGGTTAAGACAAAGGCTGTAACGTCTCCATTTTTTTAAATGGCTGAATAGTATTCCATAGTGTACATATACCATAGCTTGTTAATCCATTCCTAGGTTGGTGGGCATTTAGGTTGTTTCCACATTTTGGCGATTGTAAATTAGCTGCAATAAACAGTCTAGTGCAAGTGTCCTTATGATAAAAGGATTTTTTTCCTTCTGGGTAGATGCCCAATAATGGGATTGCAGGATCAAGTGAGAGGTCTAGCTTGAGTTCTTTGAGAGTTCTCCATACTTCCTTCCAAAAAGGTTGTATCAGTTTGCAGTCCCACCAGCAGTGTAAAAGTGTTCCCTTCTCTCCACATCCACGCAGCATCTGCAGTTTTGAGATTTTGTGATGTGACGCCCGGCTATTTTTGTTTTACAGTTCGGCTGAAGCATGAACCCTCCCCCCTTCGGTATATGGGGCCGGCGCCCTACTCGACGAGCCACAGGCACCGCCCCCTCGACGGTTGTCTTTTCAAGGGCAGTGAGGCCCCCCTCCTGGGAGAAGTTGTCTGTGGCTCTGAGTCTAGGTGAATTGCACTTTGTCCGCGGTCCCCTAGTCCCCTGTGCCTTCCAACCCTGTCCTCAGCACGCCTCACTACCTTATTTCTTGCCTGTCTCCCCCCTTTTCGGCTAACAGAAGGCCGGGTTAGGTTCTTCCCATGCTCACGCAGAGGAGCTGAACCTGGAGCCGCGTTGCTCTCTGGGGATGTCGGCTCCTCAGCTGAGCCCGCCCCAGAGCCGCAGGTTTACTCTGGGCCTCCCGTGCGCCGGGGGGCGCTGTGGATGCTCGGTCCGCGCTCCCGCGGCCGCAGGTGCCCGCTCCACCCGAGCTATGGGCTCCGAGGTGGCGCAGCTGCTGGAGGCTGCGGACTTTGCGGCTCGCAAGCACCGACAGCAGCGGCGAAAGGACCCTCAGGGGACCCCCTACATCAACCACCCCATCGGTGGGCGCGGGCCGGGAGAAGCCGCTGCGGCTCTAGGCGGGGGGCGGGGGGAACGCGGAGGGCGCGCACCTATGGGGCATCTACTTGTACCAGGTTTGCGCCATATTCCGTTTAAGCCTCACAGCTTCCCCGGGCAGTAGGCACCATTGTTCCCTTGGTATAGCTGACACTTTTAAGAGGGTAAGGGATTTGCCCAAGGCCACCCAGCTAGTGAGGGGCCACATTTGTCTCTTCAAACTCACAACATGCCGCCTTGGGGACCCTCCCATCTGACTTCCTCCTTGCTCCTTCAGGTGTGGCTCGCATCCTGACCCATGAGGCAGGAATCAATGACATTGTGGTATTACAGGTAACTTCCCTTTCTCTGGCTGGGGTGGAGATGAGGGGCCTCCTTCAACAGTGGGCACCTTGTGGCTGGTGTCTCAGCGCTAAGTGAAAGCCTGTCCCCAGGCAGCCCTGCTTCATGACACCGTGGAAGACACAGACACCACCCTGAATGAAGTAGAGCTGCACTTTGGGGCACAGGTGCGGCGCCTGGTGGAGGAGGTGACAGATGACAAGACTCTACCCAAGATGGAGAGAAAGCGGCTGCAAGTGGAGCAGGCGCCCCACAGCAGCCCAGGGGCTAAACTGGTGAAGCTGGCAGACAAGCTGCACAACCTGAGGGACCTGAACCGGTGCACCCCAGAGGGTATGCTCTCCAGCCAGCTCTGGGGGAAAGGGAGTATATCCACCTTCTGAAGACACAGGTTGGTCAGTTCTGAATAGAGCTTGGGCGTTTTTTGCTCATTCTCCAAATTAGTCCTACTAGACCATTCTTTGATCTCTCATAAGGTAAAAATACAATAGTTGAGGGAGTAGCGCCTGTAGCTCAAAGGAGTAGGGCGCCGGCCCCATATACTGTAAGTGGAAGGTTCAAACCCAGCCTCGGCCAAAAAGGAAAAAAAACACCTGCAGAAAATACAATAGCTGGACCAAGGGGAAGTTTTTAGGAGCTCATCTCATGGCCCTGCACCAAGCTCTCCAGAAAGTGATCAAAAAGCAGTGCTGTCTTTGTCCTGACATGAATAGTTTTCTGTTCACTCTCTCACAGGATGGTCAGAACATCGAGTCCAGGAATACTTCGAGTGGGCAGCGCAGGTAGTGAAGGGGCTTCAGGGAACAAACCGGCAACTTGAAGAGGCTCTAAAGCATCTGTTCAAGGAGCGGGGGCTAACACTCTGAGCCTTCACGGGGTGCAACTCCAGGCTGGACAGGGTTTTCTGCACCTCCAGAGCCCCTCCCTTTCCCCTTAGCCCATTTATCAGAGGCCAAAAACACTCAAATTTTCTCACCCTGAAGGTCTCCTGAAAACAAAGCTGAACCCCAAATGTGAGAATCAAATGTACCCTACCCATTTCTAGTGTACTCACTGCCTTTCCCCAGTCTTGTATGTGTTTGCTGTTTTGCAAGACGAGATCTCTGGCCCCTCAGGGAGTTGGGCTTGTATAAATACTAGTTTCTAAGTCATTATGGAAAAATAAAAGGATTGAGGTAAAGGTTTTCAGTTGCTGCTACTCTTCCCTGGCCTCCTGAATGGGGACTAGTAAGCTACATTCCTGTCTTTCAGCAGAGTAGGGTACCAACTGTGTGTCCCTGAGTCACCTCCCTTAGGTTAGGAGGTTCACACTCTCTGAGCCTGGCTTCCTTATCAGTGAGGTGGGCTGTGTAATTATAAGGGTTAGATTATGTGATGCCTGATGGAGCCTGACATCCAGGTATTCAAATGATAACCTTCCTGTTAAGAAAGTCAGAAGGGATGACAGATGCAAGGGAAGAGTGCTACCTGCTCACCTGCAACCCTTGCTTGGCATGGGACAGCCAGCAATAGCAGTGTGGTCAGTCAGGTGGGGCCTGTGCTTACCATTCCCCAACCCACAACAAGAAACTTTCTTGTGGTGTCCTCTGGTTGTTAAAGGACAGGAGCTTCCAGGGGCCACCGGGGTGGGCCTGCTCCACGAGCGGACGATAGGTGGGGTCTAAGGGACTAGCAGAACTTTGCCCTGGGCGCACCACAGGTGATGAGGGATGATCAGGTAGCAGTGGCTTTAGTTGCTGCTGAGCCAGCCAGCTGCTGAGGCATCTTAAACTCCCTTGAACAGCAATCATCTAGGGCACAAGGAAATTATTAGGTCAGAAGCCACTTGGTGTTGAACCATGATCAAGCGCTGTACAAAAAAAATATGTAAAGGGCAACAAAAAAGTGTGAAGAAATCGAGTTTCAGGATGGTCCTAGATAAAGAATGAACAAAGTTCAGTGTAGTCCCCAGAGTATGGTATGTTTAGGGGAGTTTTGAGCTAGGTTGCCCAGGCTAGAGTGCAGTGATCTCATCATAGCTCACTGCAGCCTCCAGCTCCTGAGCTCAAGCAGCGCTCCTGCCTCAGCCTCTTGAGTAGCTAAACAGGTGCGCACCACCACACCTGCTAATTTTTTATTTTTTGTAAAGAGGTCTCACAAAGTTGCCCATGAACTTGAACTCCTAGACTCAAAAAGAGCCAGGCATGAGCCACTGCAGCTGCCCAGAATTCTTTTTTGAGATAGAGTTTCACTTTGTTGCCCTTGGTTCAGTGCCAAGGCGTCATAGCTCACAGCAACCTCAAACTCTTCGGCTCCAGTGATTCTCTTGCCTCAACACGATGGGTAGCTAGGACTATAGGAGCCTACCCCTCCTGAGCTCGTGCAATCCACCCACCTCAGCCTTGCAGAGTGCTGGATTACAAGCTTAAGCCATTGTACCTGGCTCTCAGAATTTTTTTATTTTTTTATTTTTTGAGACAAGAGCCTCTGTTGCCCAGGCTCACAGCAAGCTCAAATTCCTGGCTTCAAGTGATCCTTCTGCTTCAGCCTCCCCAGTAGCTGGAACTATAGGCACCAACCATAACCCTGTTAACTTTTTCGTTTTTAATAGAGATGGGGTTTTGCTCTTGCTCAGAACAGGCTGTCTCGAACTCCTGAACTCAAGGGATCCTCCCACTGTGCTAATGATGGTGGCCACTGTTGTCCTAAATAACCATTACACACAGGGTGCTGCTGTATAGGCCCTAGCAGGACCGGATGGGCCTGTACACTGCCATTGGAATTATTTATTCACATTCAAGGCCTTCTGTCATATAGTTAAGAGACCAGATGCTCCAAGGACCACAGTGACAGGTCTGTCTCTTAGGAGGCTGGGGACAGGGCCTTGTGACAGCAATTCACAAAACTGTGTTCTGGGAGAGTCATGGGGTGTTCTGCCAAGACTTGGATCAGCAGGGGGGACACCCAGCCTACATGGCCTCGAAGGAACAACAATACACCCTGCTTCTCTGATGGCTCCAACACCAGTATCTGCGGCCCCTTCCTCCCCCACCCCAACTCTAGACCCAGAACTATAAATTTAGAGTAGAAATGCTTTGAAGAGAACCACTTTAAGATGGAATATTATATGTTACCTATAAGGAGAAATCTGTTTAATATATACTGTGATGATTAATAACATTGCTGATCTTGCTTTTACTTGAGAGTATAAAAGTAACAAAGGAGAACAGGAGAGCAGGGCAGCTCATTAAGGAGATATCCCCACTGCTCTCCGGAATTGCTGGCTTTATTGCTCTTCTTACACACTTTGCTGTTTATCGGCTTGAGTGACAGGTGGACAGACTTCCTAGTCTGGCAACACTAACATTACAGGTATGAACCAACATGCCTGGCCTGTTTTTAATTGTTTTTTAAATTAGTTTTAAAGGAATGGGATTACCTGATTTTTTACATTCTTCCTTGCTCTTTAAAAAATATATATATGTGCATATATATTTTTATCAAAGTTTTAAAATAAGTCTGTGGTTTTTAAGTGGTTTGAAGTTTAAAATTTAAAAGTTTTAGGACATTTAACAAACACTGATTCCCTCTCTACCTTTAGCATGCAAAGATAGTTACAAGGTATTTGAGTTTCCCCAGTTATGTTATTTCACCCATTGTTTATAATTATTTGGTGCAATAGGCAGAGGACTTATTGTTCCTATTTTACAGAGAAATAGGAAGTTGTTAATGGTTTCATTTTTTTTGAGACAGAGTCTCATTTTGTCACCCTTGGTAAAGGGCCATGGCACTGTAGCCCACAACTTCAAACTCTTGGGTACAGCAATCCTCTTGCCTCAGCCTCCCAAGTAGCTAGGACCATAAGCACCTGCTACAATGCCCAGCTAGTTTTTAGAAACAGGGTCTCATTCTTGCTCAGGCTGCTCTCAAACTTGTGAACTCAAGCAATCCACCCACCTCAGCTCCCAGAGTGCTGGGATTACAGATGTGAGCTACCCTGCTCAGCCTTTGTTAATGGTTTTCAACAGTGACAGGAGAGCCGGAATCTGGGGTTCTTGACTCCTTTTTGCCACACTACTGGGACTTTTGAACCAGAAATTAGTGACCACAATTGAGGTCAGCTCAATTGGGACTTCATAAAGATCAGGTCTGATGTGGTTTGTAAATCTTGGTGATAAATCTGAGGCCTCCCTAGATCTAAGCCAATATAGTAGATATTTCTTTAATTCAATAATTATTTTAAACAATCAGAAGTTTACAGAAAATTTGGAAGTATTTGGACAAGTAGCTTTTTTCTCCTAAGCCAGAAATTTGCTGACCAGATGATGTAATCATCCCTAAATACTTTGGTATTTAGACAAATCTTCCAACATAACCGAAATACCACTATCAACATTAGGATATTAACATAAACACATTGCTACTATTACCACCTTAAGTCTGTGAGGGCAAGCCACTTCACAATGTACGCTTACTTTGGCTTTTGTTGAGCTGGAAACTGAAAGTTTTACGTCTGGAAGAGGATTAGAATGATAACAAAGATATCCCTGGTTGCCTTAAGTATCTATTGCTGTTAGAAGTCATAACCATGGACCTGCCTGAATTCCAGGTTTTCTTTCTTTTTCTCTTTTTTCTAACCCCCCTCATTAAAAAAAAAAATACTATAATTGTATTTATTATTTTTCTGAAAAATATTTTTTTTTTTTGAGACAGTCTTACTCTGTCACCTTGGGTAGAGTACCATGGCATCATAGCTCACAACCACCTTAGACTCTTGGGCTCAAATGATCCTCCTGCTTCAGCCTTCTGAGCAGCTGGGACTACAGACACCCACCACAATGCTGGGCTAGTTTTTCTATTTTTAGTAGAAGACAAGGTTTCTCTCTTGCTCAGGCTGGTCTCAAACTCCTGAGATCAAGTGATGGACCCACCTCGGCCTTCCAAAGTGCCAGGATTACAGGCATTAGCCACTGTGTCCAGACTAAACATTTTAAAAGATTATATCTATTCTTTTTTTTTTTTGAGATGGAGCCTCAAGCTGTTACCCTGGATAGAGTGCCGTGGCATCACAGCTCACAGCAACCTCCAATTCCTCGGCTCAAGTGAGTCTCTTGCCTCTGCCTCCCAAGTAGCTGGGACTACAGGCGCCTGCCACAACGCCCAGCCATTTTTTGGTTGCAGCCATCATTGTTGTTTGGCGGGCCCGGGCTGGCTTCGAACCCGCCAGCTCAGGTGTACGTAGCTGGTGCCTTAGCCTGTTGAGCCACAGGCGCCGAGCCAGATTATATCTATTCTTAGAAGGAATAGAGAATTAATCTCTAGGCTTCCCACTCAGAATTTACTGGTATCCGTTTTTCATATGTGAATCTTTTTTTTGGGGGGGGGGGGCACACTCACTTTATCACACCCAGTAGAGTGCAGTGGTATCACAACTCACAACAACCTCAAACTCTTGGGCTTAAGAGATTCTCTTGCCTTAGCCTCCCAAGTAGCTGGGACTACAGGCAGTTGCCACAATGCCCGGCTATTTTTTTGTTGTTGTTGCAGTTGTTATTGTCATTTAGCAGGCCCTGGCTGGGCTCGAACCTGCCAGGCGCCCTAAGCGCTGAGCTATGGACGCTGAGCCTATATTGATTATTTTGAGTTGAAAACATTTCTCTTTGGGAAATCTGGTAACATGAGTGCCTCTTCCCCACCTTAGCAGCAACAGCCAACTCATTATCATTTGGAATTGTCTTAGTATTCATACACGTTTACTCTTCCAAATTTACTTTAGAACCTGGCAAACTCCAAAAAGTATCCAATCTCACTGGAATTACATTTAATTTATCAGCTGATTTGGGGAAAACCAAAACATATATATATATATTTTTTTGTAGAGACAGAGTCTCACTTTATCGCCCTGGGTAGAGTGCCGTGGTGTCACACTGCTCACAGCAACCTCCAGCTCTTGGGCTTAAGCGATTCTCTTGCCTCAGCCTCCCTAGTAGCTGGGA
>CAUYON010077369.1:0-10202 GCA_963573935.1 Arctocebus calabarensis
AGTTCAGGCAAAACTTACTAAATGCAGAATACAAATGTCTTCATACAATAACTAAAAAAATGACATGATGGCTATGTCAAACAGTTTGATGAAAATGTTTCAGATTGTATATGAAACCAGTACATTGTACCCCTTGATTGCACTAATGTACTCAGTCATGATTCAATAAAAAAAAAAAAAAGAGTATATGAGCAGCCTATTTGAAATGTTATTATGAGAGTCAAGTATAAATGGTATATGCAATCACTTGGAATTTAAGTGGTTAAGAATAAACATAATAGGCTTAGTGCCTGTGGCTCAATGGGCTAAGGTGCCATGTACACCTGAGCTGGTGGGTTCAAATCCAGCCCGAGCCCGCCAAACAACAATGGTGGCTGCAACCAAAAAATGGCCGGGCGTTGTGGCAGGCACCTGTAGTCCCAGCTACTTGGGAGGCAGAGGCAGGAGACTCGCTTGAGCCCAGGAATTGGAGGTTGCTGTGAGTTGTGATGCCACGGCACTCTATCCAGGGTGACAGCTTGAGGTTCTGTCTCAAAAAAAAAATATATATATATATATATGTATATATATAAGAATAAACATAATAATGCCAGTACGTAAATGTAATTTCATTTTATAGTCACAAAAACCAATCAGAAAGATTAAACATCTGTCGTCCAAGGTCACAGAGCTAACGAGTGGGAATAGAGTGACTATAGTGTATAACATCTTCACATGAAAACAATGAAAGAGCACAAAAAATAATACAAAATACTAAATATCAAGGGAAAGACAAAAACCACAAATAAAGATTGCTATCAAATTTCAGCCAACGTAAGACATAACAAAAGGTAGGGTATGGATTATTGTAAGAAAACCGATTAATTCAATTGAATCAATACAATGATTTTTATAATTTAGAATTTGTGTTCAGTGTTAATTTCATATTGACTATAAGAACTTCTGGATTTAAACATAGATTTTCTCATATAACATTTTGGTGCTTTCCTAAAAAGTCACAGTACCAATCTTTTGAATCGCTTTGACTCTAAATCTTCAGTGTTTTCTAGTTTTTCCTTATAAAATCACCTTCTCTGCTGAGATTGGCATTCTTAAAAGAATCCATGGAAGAACTAAAGAGCCCAGTTTTAAGTAGGCTTTGTTATTAAGTAGATCTAGCTGACTTTCCCTAGCTCTATCACCAAAGCTATTAATGTAGTATTACTATCTTATTGTCTCCTGGATTTTTTTTTCTCTACAGTTATATGATGTCACCTTTGATGTGTATACATGCTTTTACAATCACTAAAGAACTGCTTTAACTGGTCGAATTGATTGAGGATCACAACCCATACAACCTGATTTTTTTTTTAAAGACTAGTCAAGTGCAATAGTGAGAAAGGGGGAAAGAGTAGAACAGGAGTTCAATCTGTAACTGACTGTGAACAACATACAACCTGATTTTAAACATGTGTGGGGGGTGTCCATCTTAAAATTTATAAAGTACAATAAATAGGAATACAAAGGCCTCTTTTAAAAGACTTCTCTATAATTCAACTTCTGATGAAAAATTCAGCAAATCAAACACAAGAATTTACTTCAGAAAATTCCATATATGATAAGTAAACATCATTTTAATTTAAAAATGAGTTTTAGTATTCAACAACACAGATTTGAGATTCCATCCCTCCGGTTCATATTTCCTTATCTTCTCCCCTCTGGAAGTGAATTACAGCTGTCTAGTACTTTTAGATTTACTGTAACTCAGAATAATGACTGAGGGTTACAATAGAGGCTACTTTAGTAAATTCTCTGATGCTAAAATCCCCGTATCATTCAGCAAAGTGCAAATATATTTGCTCAATGAAATTTATCCATATGCTAGGGATACTGGTGTGACTGGACAACACTGCCAGAAAAAGTTTTCTTTATAAAGAAATTCTAGTTTCTATGTTGTTACATATTCTCTTCCTTTTCCCTTTCCCATTGCAAGGCATCTCTTGGTGGATTTTTGACAAAGGGCCTGTGTCTAGAGCTTTAGAATATAGGGCCTGTGTCTAGAGCTTTAGAATATAAATATAAGTACAGACAACTATGAAACTTAAAAAAAGTTTCTGAAGTTTCTTGCTAATTGCTAGCCCCAGAACTATATACTAAACAAGCGCCTTCCCCTCTTCACAGATAAATATAAAAGAAAAAATGTGGGCTCGGCGCCTGTGGCTCAAGCAGCTAAGGTGCCAGCCACATACACCTGAGCTGGCAGGTTCGAATCCAGCCCGGGCCCGCCAAACAACAATGACGGCTGCAACCAAAAAATGGCCAGGCATTGTGGCAGGCGCCTGTAGTCCCAGCTACTTGGGAGGTGGAGGCAGGAGAATCGCTTGAGCCCAGGAATTGGAGGTTGCTGTGAGGTGTGATGCCCACAGCACTCTATCCAGGGGGACAGCTTGAGGCTCTGTCTCAAAAAAATAAAAAAAATAAAAATAAAAGAAAAATGTGAACTTCAGTCTCACATGAAACAAAAAGCAGCACTGGCATACACAGAGGACCATGTTAAAAAGCCTTTGAATACAAGCTGATCCCACAGAAGATCTACAATGCAATTAATCAACACACAAACGGGAAAGATTGTTCCCATATATTCTTATATATAACGCACACTATCTTGGCCAACTTTGTAAGGAAAAAATAATGATGCACATTATACATGGGCAGTACTAATTCTGTATCTATATAAATGTTTTTAATTCTTTTATTTATGCTTATGTGTTAAAAGTCTAACTCTAAAAAGCAGTTAATAGTATCTATATGCAAAATATTACCCTGGAATATAGTAATTGGCTTTGTTGAATTTACAACAAACTTGCAACAAAAACATTTTTGGCTAATGAAGACCAACATATAGCCCTAATGAAGAAAAGAGTGGATGTCGTAAATGCAGTTAGCCAGTAACCATTTAACACCTACAGAGAGAATGAAGAAAGCATCCATCATTCATGTCAGTGATTGGATCCTGAGGTTGTGGAATTGTGTCAAGAAGAAAATGGTTGTGGAATGGTTTAAAAAATGTGGCATTATCAATACTATGGATGGAAACTGAAGACAATGAAATTTACCGAGATGAGGACAGTTACTCTTCAGATGTTGGTAATGCAAGAATTTTTTTTTTTGAGACAGAGCCTCAAGCTGTCACCCTGGATAGAGTGCCGTGGCATCACAGCTCACAGTGACCTCCAATTCCTGGGCTCAAGTAAGTCTCCTGCCTCTGCCTCCCAAGTAGCTGGGACCACAGGCACCCGCCACAACGCCCGGCCATTTTTTGGTTGTAGCCACCATTGTTGTTTGGCAGGCCCGGGCTGGATTCGAATCTGCCAGCTCAGGTGTATGTGGCTGGCACCTTAGCCCGTTGAGCCACAAGCACCAAGCTGGTAATGCAAGAATTGAAGAAGATATTTCTATATTGGCTTTTTATGACTCATAAATATTCTAAGTCTGTTATCAATGTTTAAAATGTCTTGTACCTTGTATCTGTTATTGTGTATATTGTAATCGTTTGTTACATAAAACAATTCTTCTTGTGCCATAATATGTTAAAAAATCAATGCTGTGATCCCTTATTTATTTAGAGACAGAGTCTCACTCTGTTGCCCAGGACTAGAGTGCCATGCCTTAGCCTAGCTCACAGCAAACTCAAACTTAGCTAGGCTCAAGCAATATTCCTACCTCAGCTTCCCAGAGTGGCTGGGACTATAGGCATGTTCCACCACACCCACCTAATTTTTCTGTTTTTAGTAGAGATGGGGTCTTACTTTGCTGAGGTTGGTCTCAAATTTCTGAGCTTAAGTGATCCTCTCACTTTGGCCTTCCAGAGCACTAGGATTACAAGCGTGAGCCACTGTGCCCAGCCTGAAATTCCTTCATAATATAAAAAACAAGTACCTAAATATAAACAAATACAATTTTAAATTATAAAATTAAAAGACCTTTTTCCCTGAAAGTTCTGGCCACAAATGTTGGTATACATTATACATGGGTATGTCAATATCTTACAAGTGTTTTACATAGTTTTTCAAAGTCCATTAATGTACACATGGACTATTCCACATAGATCAATGGATCCTAGAAATAGATCAATACTAGGTCAATCAGATACCCCAGTCAATTAATTTTCAACAAAAATATCAAAGCAATTTAAAGGTGGAAAACAAAATCTTCAATAGATGGTGCTGAAAAAACTATATATGCTATGGAAATGTGTACCTTGACTCATAACTTCATACCATAAACAGAATTATCTCAGATGAGTCATAGTTACAAATAAAGGTGAAAAACCACAAAGGTCTTAAAAGAAAACATAAAATAGCTTTATTACTTAAAGTACAAGTTTCTCAGGGCACTTTGCTATGCCTTTAAGAAAGGCCCATTAAAAAAACACTTAAAATTAACTTTCAAAATTAAAATTTTCCACCCATTAAAGGACACCATTAAAGTGAATATGCATGTTACAGATTGGGAGGGAAAAAAAGGAAACTACACACTACTCCAATACATATGATTCCATTCATACAAAATTTAAGAACAGGGAAAATGATCATGAAAAATATCAGAACAATGCTTATCTGAAGAAAAGAGTAGAAAGAGACATGAGGAGACCCAGAATATCCTCCTTTTGGTGGGAGTTGCTAAGCAACTTTGATACAGAGAAGAAATCTTGACTTCTTCAACAGATGCAGCTTCAAATGAGAGCTTTCTGAACACAACAACTGCCATCTTAATGTTGTAGATACTAAGGAAAAAAAGACTCTAGGTCTACTTTGTAGTCAGAATCTGATGATGTTATTAACTCCTTTACACAGTCCTAGCTTAGGTCTGAAAGCCTATCAAAATCACTGCTTTCTTTAAATTGCACCAAAATGCTATCTGACTCTTACAATCCTGTAAGAATTCTTACTGAATCTTTTGGCGAGAAGCTCCATGGTTTCTGTTACCAGTCTCTCTCACTGCAATGAGTCAACAAACTTAACTTAATCACACTACAAGTTTATCCCTGGTGGTGTTAGGCTGGTTGGGCCAGGATAAGATAAAAGAGTAAGGCAAATGGCACAATCAATCAATCAATCAATCAAGATAAAGGGTATATAAACGTTTCTTATACTATTCTTACAACTTTTCTCTAATTACAATTTTGAGCCTATCAAAATCACTTTCTTTAAATTGTACCTAAATGCTATTAAGTCACCTAATAGTTGAATGTTCTACACACATTCCATAATTTTTACTTTTGACCAGTTTACATAAGCCTTCTTCTAACACCTGTCATAGCACTTCTATTTTTAAGTCTTGATTGAGGGTTATTTTATTTAAAACAAGTTTCCAAAACAAAAACTTAGCAAAGAAATAAGGATTCTTCACATAATTTTCAGTTGGATTTTATAATTTGTTTTAGAGGTTTCCTCCAAAAAAAAAAAAAAAAAAATGTGAGCTTTAAGATTTCTTAAGTGGAATAAGGAAAACAATGGCATCTAAAGTCTTAACAGACTTAGTCTTACAAATAATATTGAAATACTCCCTTCCCTAGAAAATCAACAATTTAATGACATTCTAGGAAGCCACTGTCAAGAAGTATCCTGAGTCTCTTCTATTGCCTACCTCTGCGTGGTCAGTGATAGAGTTTAATAATATTCCTTCCATAAGTAGAGCCTACTCATGTGCTTAGTGCCTGGTGACAGGCTTCTGCCAAAGACTGCAGAAGTGACGAGGCATTACTATGTCATAAAGGGCATTGTGACTTGCTCCTCAGCATCATGGACCTGGAGGAAGCTACTTGCTTTAAGGACTTTCAAGATACTCCAAGTAGGGGCCCACTTGATAAGGAACTTACGCCTTTTACTCTCAGTATCAGGAGTGCGCCACTGTAAGAGTGGATCCTCCACCCCAATCAAGCCTTCACATGGCTGCAGTCTGGCTAACAGTCTGAAAATGATTTTCACAGGAGACCCTAAGCCATAACTACATAGCTAAGCTAGCTGGTCCCTCACAAATTCCTGACCCACAGAAACTGTCAGTAAATGTTTATTGTTTCAAACCACCAAGTTTTGGGGTAATTTGTTTTAAAGCTAGATACAAAAAAGTAAGTCAAATAGTCTTTTATTCCAGCTGGTGGCTAATATTTGAATAAACAAAGAAGAGGTCCTGCCCCCCATTCAACATTTCCTAAAGCTCCAAATCTTACTGATAAAAGCAAAGCTGAAATCAAAGGTGATACTGAATACACAGAAAATATGCTGAAATCAAACACGAAAAAGAAATAGATCGTTGTTTTAAATCTATCATTTAAAAAAATAAGTATTCTTGCTACAGGAATAATTTGCTTCAAATCACTTATCAGAAAAGTTCAACTTAATTATTCTATACAAAGTTCATTATTTGATATAATCTAAATTTTCTTTATAACTCAGAAATATTGCTTATTTTTGGATGTCCTATACATACTAAAGTATTAATTTTTCTGATTCAGCATTATCTAATAAAACACAAATTATTTTATTTCCTAAAAAGTATAAGAAACATCCTGGATTGCATCAGGTACTGGAGAATAAAATTGCTCTAGAAGACATCACTGAGATAATTCACGAAAACAATGTAGGGTAGTTGAAAGTACTGAGTCTAGGCTAAACTTTCTGAATGTGATGTCTATACTTCGGTTAAATTAAAAAAACAAAAATCGAGATCAAACCAAGATGGTTGCACCTTCCTGTGCTCTGTGGAAAGTCCGGTGTGTGTGCCACGTGCTCTTAGCGCTGTGACCCTCAAGTACTGAAAAATCTGTAAGGAGGATGCTGGGACAACAGGGAAGCCGGGAAATGGAGCTGGTGACATTCAGAGATGTTACCATTGAATTTACTGCAGAGGAGTGGGAATGCCTGGACCCTGCTCAGCAGAATTTGTATAGAGATGTGATGTTAGAGAACATCAGAAACCTGTTCTCTGTGTTTTTTGTCCAGGGCCGAGTGTGAACTTACCACCTCTGGTATATGAGGCCGGCACCCTACTCCTCCCCACAGCACTACCTATTGAGGAAAGCAACTACCTATTTTCTCAAAGCCCCAGAGAAACCCAGGACTTTGGGTATATAACTGGATTAAATATTCCATCAAATGATTCTGAAGACCAGAGATTTAAAATTGAACAACATATTTATGAATGTCATCAATTTGATGAGTTCTTCATTCATACTTTATTATTGCCACACCAACCGATATTACCTTCACATGCCAAAATCTACAACTGGGATGAGTACGGTAAGATGTTTATCCAGTCATCGGGCAGGAACAACAATTGGAAGAAACATGAGGTATCCAGAAAAATAGGCCTTTTCCAGAATTTTACCTTAAATAACTACTTAGATGTTTATGTGAATGAGAGAAATTATGAATGCAAAAAACCGGAAAAGACCATGAATCAAGTCTCATGTTCTATGCAGTATTTGAAAGGTAAATATCCAGAGATCGTATACACATGTAAAAAATGTGAATTTCAGCAATGTTTAAAGCTTATTAGCCATGATGATATTTATGATGAAGAGTATTCTTACGAGCATACTGAACGTGTAGAAGCTTTTCTCCAATCAGAGGAAGATTCTACGATTCAGGAAGTTGATATTGGAGGAGCCTCATACAGAAATAATAAATGTGAGAATGTCTTTAGTGAGTCATTGAATCTGAGAAAGAACATAATTCATAGTCAAGAAAAACCCTACAGATGTAAGCAACGTGGTTTATCCTTCACTCTCTCCCCAAAGTTTGGAAAATATCACATGTTTCATCCTGGAGAGAAACCCTGCAAACGTGAAGAATGTGGCAAAGCCTTTAATCGTAGCTGCAAATTTAGAATACATTGTAGAATTATACAGAAGAGAAACCCTACAAATGTGAAGAATGTGGCAAGGCCTTTAACCGTGGCTGCGCCCTTAGAAACCATCAGAGAACTCATACTGGAGAGAAACCCTACAAATGTGAGAAATGTGACAAGGCCTTTTCAGCAGTTCAACACTTAAGAGTACATCAGTGAGTTCATACTGGAGAGAAACCCTACAAATGTGAAGAATGTGGTGAAGCCTGGCGGGTGCCTGTAGTCCCAGTTACTAGGGAGGCTGAGGCAAGAGAATCGCTTAAGCCCAAGAGCTGGAGGTTGCTGTGAGCAGTGTGACGCCACGGCACTCTACCCAGGGCGATAAAATGAGACTCTGTCTCTACAAAAAAAAAAAAAAAAAAAAAAAAAGAATAAAGCTTGCAATGAGCTGTTGTAAAGTGTTTTAATAGGAATAGCCACCAACACTACTGAACACATATTAACCCTCTTAATCCTGTTAGGCCAGTGTTACTGTAGTCCCCATTCCGCGGTTGAAGAAACTGAGGCATGAAAAGACTAAATGACTCCCAAAGGTCATGCTGTTAGATTGCAGCTCAGAAGCGTGGCTCCAGGGTCCAGGTTTCTAATTTGTTCAAAATGCTGCCTCTTCCCTACCAACCAGTTTACGAGGTTGTTAATTTGTCAGTCTGACTGCCCCGCTCATGTTTCTATCACCTGTGCCATTACGCTCAGGGTCCCTTTATTAATGCTATCTCATGGGCCACAGTTTCAGGGAACTGCAGCTGTAAGTTACAATCCCTCTGCTGATCCTAGTTCGGTTTATTGTGGTCATAGAGCCCTTGGCATTGCCCTAATGACCACCAATCTATCTGTGGCCATATGATTTCTCTTCACAACCTTGGCCTAAGATACCAAGCGTAATATTACCCATGACTGAATAACTGAAATCCCATTTCCCTCAAGTATCTTTTAATTAAAATGGTAATTCAGGCATGGAAAAGTTAACTTCACTTCAGCCAAGAAAGAAAGATTTAAACTCTAAAAGGATTTTGGAATTCTTTCACCAACTTAAGGCATTTTGTGGATACGGTTTGTATGAAAGATGCTTCAGAAAATGAAGTTGTCATGTATTGTATGTGTAAATAAATCTTTCAGAGCAGTGGAGAGATCTAAGCTCAGTCGGGCTGGAAAGGCATTCTGGGTATTGGCATGCAAATGAGCGTGTCAACAGCGGTTCCAGGGTACCTTGGGGTGGTAAACAAGCTGATTGTCATGGGAAATGTAGTGGGCTCTGCTGTGTTTCACAGTGTTTTGCAAATCCCTTGTTTGGTTAGATTTCTGAAAGTTGAGTTTGTGAACTCAATAATGCAGCTTAATACCAAACTCCCCTGTCACATGGTTCTTGGATGCCTAGCAGGGCTGTGCACACCATAAAGGGCCATCCAAGCAGGCAGGGCCGATTAGGTCTGGAGTGCCTGGGGCCTGTAGCCCAAACACAAGGCTGAAGGAAGATGTTGGCCACAATCAGAAAAGGGCCAGAGGAGGCCCAGTACATGTGTGGGTCTGCTGTTCCTCACCATGAAGTTGCACCCTGCCTTTGCAAAGGTGCTCCCTGGGCCCGAGATGAGCTGCCCACCTACCCCAGCCTGGCCGACCCCTCGTCAGCCTCCTTTGGGCAGCCTTCCCCACCTCTCTGGGTGGAGATGATCTCTCAATCTCGGCTGCCCCGGTCCCTTTGCAGCACTTTATCCATCACGTGCAACTGGGTTGGCACAGTTCCCATGCTGGGTGCTCCAACCATGGTGAAAGGCACCCTGTGAACCCATTTGTTGCCAGGCTAAGTGGTGTTTCCCGAGACTTCATCTTAGCATCCCCAGGGCGGCCACATTGGTGGGCACTGTGTGTTTCTGCAAAGACTCATCTTCTCCTTCTTACCTGGAAGAAGCTGGATTCAGTCAAAATCCTGAATCCTGGCATTTCGCTAAGCATGAGTCCCCTCTTCCCTCCTCACCGGACTTCTGGGCCCTGTCCCTGCTTCCCACAGAGCTCTGCTTCTCCCCAGGGAAAAAGTGTCACTGCAGAGAAGTATTACTTCTGTATCACTTTGTCACCAGACTAAGTGGTGTTCTTACTTCTTATTACTTCTCTATAGCTCCACTGCCACCCTGTACAGAGCTGCCTCCCCTTTGTCTTCCAAACTCAAGATAAAACCTTTTGCAGGCTCGGCGCCTGTGGCTCAGCGGGCTAAGGTGCCAGCCACGTACACCTGAGCTGGCGGGTTCGAATCCAGCCCGGGCCCGCCAAACAACAATGACGGCTGCAACCAAAAAATGGCCGGGCGTTGTGGCGGG
>CAUYON010077370.1:0-46571 GCA_963573935.1 Arctocebus calabarensis
ATATAGTGATCAAGGAAATGCCATGAAGGATATCTGTAACAGTATGATCAAAATATTTCTGAATGTATATGAATCGTGCCCTGTGATTGCACCAATGTACATAATTATGATTCAATAAAATTATTAAAAAAAAAAATACAATTGCTATTTTGCAGAACAGCTTCCATAAGTCTCTCCTGGCTCTGGGGAAATAAGCAAGATATTCTTTGTGAAGTTCATACTGATTAGACCAAATGTGACCAAAGAGAACCTTCTGTCTCCTCCATCTTTCTACGCCCAATCTCTAGTGGATAAGTAAGGGCTGAAAATGGCCTAAAATATACAATCTCTATAATTTCAGGACGTGAAATGTCTGAAATGGCCCTTTGGAGAAATTACAAGATGAAAAATATGACTAAAGTGAGAGGCCAAGTCAGTGGAGGAAAGGGCCCCTTGGCAGTTACTATTGGAAGGAATTTACAGCACTGGGCTACTTGGTCTCAGCTGGCAGGGTATTTGGCCGAGTCAGGCTCCAAAGGACTGCACGAGGCTGGAGAGGTGCTAAGGCTGGCTGCTTGCTCCCAAAAAGCAAATAGTTCTAACTTCCGGAGCTCTACAACTTGTTAGACTTCAAATCAAGGTGTTTGTTTCCCAACACTCATGATGATGGGGCAGAAGAACAATGCTCTGTATTAGAAAGTCCAGGGCTCTAAACACCAACACCACGGCATACGATCTCAGGTATTACACATTCTTGCCAATGGCTGGAAGAGTTCCTTTGAAATTTATATATTTTTAATTTATTCAGCAAGTGCTACTTGCAAGCTTACTGCTCTCCAGGCACCATCCTCAGCACTGAAACTGCATCAGTGAACTAAGAAGGCAAGGTCATGGCCTCACGGTGCTTATGTTTCAGCTGAAGGGGACAACAACAGAGTAGTAGACATTCAGCCAATCACAGGTCCATCAGAGTGGGAAGGAGAAATAAAGCAAAATGGGGGGGGGAGATACAGTGTGGGGTGAGGGACTGGTGAGCAGGAACAAAGCAAGGAAGACAGCAATGGGGAAGGGTCTAGAAATACCCATAAAATATTTTCAGCTGTGTCTATAGGCTATCTCCCATCTCCATGCTGTCACAACAAAGGGAGGCCCTTGGAAACTCCTTGAGGATGGTGATAAGCAACAGTTGCTGAGCCCTTACTATGTGCCGATCATTCCCCATGAATGTGCTAAACATTCCCCTGGAATTTTATCCATCAATCCATTCATTGACATGAGCACACAAGAGATCCAGGGAAGTCAGGTGAGTTGCAGGAGGTCGCGCAGACAAGGCAGCAAGTGCTGGATGTGGGACTTTGACAGCAAACAATAAGAGTTGCCATTTCTGTAAGGCAAACGTCAGCACGTTAGCGCTGTAAGTTTGTCTGCCTGTATTGAGTAGATACCAGGTTGATGAGGGAAACCGAGAGCACATGTGTGCCCACTACCCCAGAGCTCTCGCTGTGCCTGATAACATACCCTCTCTATCCTTGGCACGTGCCAAAGGTTAGGAAACAAGGATACCCCTTCTACCAAAATGCTCTCAGCTTTATCACACAATCGTCCCAAAGAGCCATCGATGTCCTGCCACCTTTCCTGCCTCATCCGGGTCTGACCACCCTGCCACTCTGGCTTCCCTGAATATGCCAAGTGCACATTGGCATCAGGGCTCTTGGATGTGCTGTTCCCTCTGCCGAGAACACTTGTTGTCAGATGCCTGCAAGGTGGCTCAGCTCTCTGCCCCATCATGAAGGGATGCACTCCCTGACCACGAGACAGGAAACAGCACACAGCTCTGTGCCTGTTCCATCGCTTTTCATTTCCATCTCCCTTACTCTGCTTCATTGTTTCTGCACAGCTCTTATCACCTCTTGACACATTTTACATGCTTTTTATTGTCTGCCTTTCCATATTAGAACCTCTTTTTTGTTTACTTCTGTTTCCCCAGCAACTAGAACAAGGCTGGGCATATAAAAGGCATTCAATAAATAGTTTTTAATAAAATATTAAGCCATGAGGAATGTACCTTATTAATAAGATCTATGCATCTTAAAGAATATTGTCAGCTTAACAGAGAGAAAAGATGTAACACTTTCCATAGCCATCATGCTTTTCTAGGCAAGGTCAATGTCTCTTTGCTAATACTAAAACACAATTCCCTGAGAGAAATTTAACAGGGAACCATTTACTTGGGTTCCTGTCATCACAGAGTCATTGTAAGGGGAGAAGCCATCAAAGCCATCAGTGTTCTGAGGCAGGAAGCTTTTGCTCCAATGTAGTCCAGAGTGACTTTTACATGACATTGAGGGAAGAAAGATCAAATGGTCTGAATGATATACCTGTTCACAGACATGTGCTAACTCTACAAGTTAGGACGCTATCATCATAATCCAAGAAAAGATGTTGCTGCTTCAGATTAGAGTAATGATGGAAAAAATAAAGAGAAGCAGATTGATTTGAAGTGTATTTTGTAGATGGAACCAAGATTTACAGAAGAATTGATGAGGAAGTACAGAGAGAAATGAAAAATACAAAGAGTTCTTAAGAGTCTGGCTTGCTGCTGATGACATTTACTGCACTGGGGAAAACTAAAGGAGGAGAGGGAAAATCTAAGGTTTTGTTTCTGGACTTTGGAAGTTTGAAAAGCCTATCAAACATCCAAGTGGAAATGTCAAAGATTAGGATAGCACTCTGGAACTGAAATAAATTTTGGAGTTATCAAGGTAAATATGATATTCAAACCCTCTGAGTGGATGAGACCCCATGATGAAGCCCAGATGGGCAGCGTTCAAAAGTTAGGTCATACGGTAACTTAGCTTGAGTTGGTGTCAACTCTCTCTCTCCCTTCTCACTGTTGCAACCCAGCTTGAGGAAGTCTGTGACACACGCAGAGGCCATGTGCAGATATTTTGACTGACACTTTTAGCCTCCAATGAGCATCAACCACTCCAGCCCCCCAGTCTTGGAATCTTCCAGAGGGGGCTCCAGACATGGTGGAGCAGAGATAAGCCATCCTCTTCTGTCGTGTCTGAATTCTTGACCTATAGAATTAGTGAGTGTAAGAAATGGTTCTACGCTCCTGAATTTTGGAATAATTTTTATACACATAGTTACTGGCACTTCCCTTTTAGCATATGCTCCTTGGTTTTCTTGAGCCAACAAATAAAATATCTGACTACTACTCTGAAGCTGCCATATTAGAGATTTCACAGGGAGAGACCTCATGAGGATTGAGGGAGTGATTGATGGAGATGCTGAAGGAGCCCCGATTGGTTAGGGCTCCATGCCTTTTGAGTCTTTCAACATCTCCTGCCAGGCCTGTGAATGGGTGAGCATTCAGATGACTCCGTTCCCAGCCTCAAACCACCCAGGTGGCTCTACTGAGCCCTGCTCCAACAAAATGGATTTGGATCCCAATGGATTTGAGATCTCTTGTTGTTTTAAGCCACTACTCAGCATGCTTTGATCCACAATGTTCAAGAACAGAGCTGTGAACTTACCAGGACATGGAGTGATGGGCATGAGTTGTGGTGGTTGAAGAATGGATGGGAGGTGAGAACATAAAATGATGTGGAGCAACACTTTCCAGACATTGAGCTGGGAATAGAAATCTCAAGAACTAGGATGGTGGTATGCGGAAGAAGTAGAAGAAACATACCTTTGTTTTTTTCTAAGAGGGGACATATTTTGGCAGATATGCAGAATGTTGAGAATAATTATGAAGTGAGGTGGATATTGATTTATACGAGCAAAGAGAGATAGATCATATGAACAAAGTCTTTGAGAAGCTGTAAAAAGCAGCTGCGAGCTTGACCTTCCCCTACACCAGGAGAGAAGAAAAAGAAGATGGGTGTGGTGGTGGAGGTGGGTTGCAGAGTTGTTGGTGGGAAGCTGGTTCCCCACTGACTTCATCGGCTCGGGCTGCCATAACCAAATACCTTAAACTAAGTGGCTTAAATAAGAGACATTTATTTTCTCACAGTTCCAGAGAACAGCAGCCAAGTCGAAGGTGCTGGTAGGGCAAACGTCTGATAAGGGCTTTCTGCTTGGGCTATAGATGACCAGCTGCCTTGTCACATAGCAGAGAGAATACTCTGGTGTCTGTTCCTCTTCTAATAAGGGCACCAGCGTATTGACTTAGGGCTTCACCATTATGATCTCATGTAACTTTTTTTTTTTTTTATGAGACAGTCTCACTATATTGTCCTCAGGAGAGTGGCGTGGCATCACAGCTCACAGCAACCACAAACTCTTAGACTTAAGCAATTCTCTTGCCTCAGCCTCCCGAGTAGTTGGGACTACAGGTGCGTGCCACAATGCCCAGCCATTTTTGGTTGCAGTTGTCATTGTTGGTTAGCAGGCCCAGGGCTAGTTTCCAACCCACCATCTCTGATGTATATGGCTGGCACCCTAACCACTGAACTATGGGCACTGAGCCAATCTCATGTAACCTTCTTTACTTCCTAAAGATCCCATCCCCAAATATAGTCACATTGGGGTGAGGTTTTCAACATATGAAAGTTGGGGGATGGGGGCCACAATTTATGCCACAGCATCATCTGATAGTTTCTACTGTCTCAATAAAAAAAATAGGGCAAAGTTCCCACTGGCGTTTGGAAGGAAATGATGATTTGAGGAGAGACAGGAGGGGTTAAAATTATCTTAAAATGTAGAAATGTGGTACAAATCCCAGGCAATACTGAGGGCACAGTGGAGGTGGATTGGCTCATCTTTTCAGCTGATAATATAGCAAAACCAGGTTCCAGGTTTTCCCTGGAAAGTCCATCAGAGGGAGGGGCCTGGAACCTAGGGCATTTATAAGGTTGTCTTCATAATACTGTACCATAGCATAGACACTAGGAAGGGGACACAAAATAGAAAGTTCTGTGGCTGCTGGATTAACGATCTCAATAGGGCTGACAATACATTTCAGTGAAAGTTCCAGAAGGTTTAGAAAAGTATGGCCTTCACCGTTTGATACAGGATTTACGCAAAATGGGCTGGAAGGGTAGAAAAGGCAGAATATTGTGTGAGGCAGCTTCTGGGGAAGACGATCCCCAGGACTTTCGCTAGTAAAGACAAGCCCGGGGCTAATAAATCCACTAATTGGCAACAACAACTGAAGATGACCAAAGGCCAGAAATGAATAGAGACTTTTCGCTCGATTTTGAGAGCAGGTTGTATCACCTCAGATATAAAACTTTCCTTTAAGGAAAATGGACCTGAAAAATCCTTTGAAAAGTTCCTACAGAGAATTCTTATTTCCAAGTGCTATAAAAAATGACTATGGTATTTCTGATACTATCGAAGTTGATACTGGTGTTAAATGTGAAATAAACGAAAACCTGTTAGAAATCCCTGAAATGGAACTAATCACCCGAAGCTGGCTCACATAATGAACCTCCGTTTGCTTTGTGGCGTTTGGCCTCAGATAAATCGCTGATCTGAGACTGTGCTGTGTTGCCTCCTTCTCTCTGAATCTTTGCCTGCAGAGCTAGATGCATCTTGAGGAGATAAACATGATGTCTGCCAAGCTGCATCCAAGCAGGGCTGGGAATGCAACTGAACCACTGGGTGCACTTTCTCAGTGAGTTTTTCAGTTGTTCCTTTTGTTTCTTGTTTAGGATGAATCAGAGGTCAGGAATTCACAAACCTTAGTGACACAGTCTCTACATTTGGAAGACAAACTGAAATATGGTTGTTCTGTTGCAATCCACTCCGGGAAGGATCGCACACACACATGCCCATCTGTCTGTAAAGGCCTGATAGAAAGGCCATCTGGGTAACTATGTGCCTTAGAATGTTTCTAGAAGACTCAGCAAAATGAGAATGACCAACACACCAGGTGATATTTTATAAAGATTATTTACATCTGAACCAAAGGTGAGAGAGGATTATAGAGCCCATTTTTCCTTGGAGCCCCTCTCTCCTCTCTCCAGCCTATCAACGCAGCAATCATGTGACCAAACCACAAAGAACTTCTCCCAATCTTCAAAATTAATAAGTTACCCAATCCCTAGACTCTAGAGGTATCCACCATCCAACAGAATTTTGTGTAATGATGGAAATGCTCTATATCAGTACTATTTCATGTGGTGACCTTTAACAACAAATGATTATTGAGAACTTGAAGTAATTTTTAATTTTATTTAATTCTAAATAAATGGAAATAGTCGTGTGCAATTTGATGGCTACTTTTGTGGGTGACAAAGCTAAATAATCAGTTCTATTTATTGATTCCCTACTCTTTGCAAAGGAGTGTAAGAGAAAATGGAGCTTTTCTGCTGAGGACATTTCCTAGGTGCTGGTCCATTAGGCAGAATTTCTATAGTTGACAAGCTCCCTGGAGCAGTACAAGAACAGCTTCCCCCTTAGCCAGCATACAAATGAAAACTCAGACCTTCACAGTCTGGTATAGGATCTAGGCAAAATGGGTGTGAAGCATAACTAAGCTATAGTAACTTTGCTTGATAAATAGAGCATGATTATCAAAAATATCACTGGAAATGTTCCACCAAGCATCTTTGTCAAGTTTTTACAGCATAAATGTGGTTAACAATAACACACATTTAGTATTTCTACCTACAAGTCTGCAGATTAGCTATGATAGGTCTGCTTCTGCGTATAGATGGGCAGAAGTTAAGTTGTCTGAAAGTATACCCCTCACTGGGACTAGTGGCTTCCTAGAGAAAGCTCTTCTTCTGGAATATGGCACACAGAGCAAGCACATTGAAAGTTCTGCTCCTGTTCCATTCACCAACATTTCATTGGCTAATGCAAGGAATATGGCCAAACCCAAAGTCAATGAGGCAGGAAGCTGATTCATGTATCCCAGGAATCTTATCGAAAGGCATTGTGAAGTCACATGGCAAAGAGTCGGGGTGTATAATTTGTTACTAGGAGAGAGTAAAGAGTTTGGAGCAGTAATATTTAGAACTCCATGGGTTTGGTTGGGGTAATATTTTCTCAGGGGGTGAGTTAATCCTTTCCTTCAGTTGGTAGGTTTCTTCCTTCCTCCCCCACACATCCTAACTTCTTTTGGGTGGAATCAACTCTCCTTGGGAACAGCAAAAGCAGGCAGAGCACCAAAGTGTCAAGATGACTGTTTTTGTAACCCCACACCAAATCACAAAAGTGCCATAACAGAATATCAAACCTAGGACCTACTTCCAGGTAGCAGTGACCACTGTGGAGAGCAAGTAAGACACTGTAGATGTGCCAGACCTCTCAGTTTATGGCATTGACCGTGACTGACAAGGAGAAGACATTACAGGTTTGTCGCATATATGCCATCGATAAGCTTGCCGACTCAATGTGAGAAATTTCAAGTCCGAGTCTAGCCCCTTGTGATCTCATTCTTGGCCAACTCTCCAACTCCTCCCTAAACCTCCTCCCGAGGCAGAATAGTTGACTATACATTGTTTCTCCTCTAATCACTGTTTTCTTCATGTGCATGTAGGTTTTTAAATCATTTATTCATTCAACAAATATTGATTGAGCATCCATATAATCCTTTAAGCTCAACGAAGTTTGCAGTGAGCAAGACAGAAAAATGTGTCTGTCTTCACAGAATTCATATTCAGGTAGAGAAAAAGCAAACTCATATGCAAGTGAATGAGGAAATACACAATGTAATGCTTTAAAAAAATAAAGCAAGATAAAGGGCTTGAGAATGGCTATTTTACATATGGTGGTTGGGGAAGTTTGCTCCAAGGATGTGACCTTGGAGAAAACACCTGAATAAAATGGAATTAAAAAAATGACAGAAAAGCGTTCCAGGCAAAGGGAATGTCAAAGGCCCAGGGCTGGGCAAGGGATATGCAAGGAACAGCGTGCAGAACAGTGTGGCTGGAACAGGGTGAGGTGGGGAGAACAGGAAGCAATTAGGCTGGAGAGTGATGGGGGATTGTGTAGGACTTTGCAAGCTTGGAAGGCACTGGAGCATTTTGAGCAAGGAAACGACGGGAATAGAACTCTGGAGTGAGGAGGTATGCCGTTCTGGACAGCACTGCAATGACGTCTGCCGACTTCCACGGCAAACCCACTTCTGTTCTCTGGAGCTTCCAACTGCACCTGCTTCATCTTGACTCATCAGCTCTTATGATTCCAAGAATTTAAACATTCTGTAGTCTCCCCTTCTCACTCTCACACGTGTTCCAGAATCTCGTCCGAATTCACTGCCCCTGTTATTTCTCAGCACATTTTCCAGCTCCAACATATTCATATGAAAATCTGATCATACTACATTCACTGCACATGTGTTAATTGTACACTGACTGTGTGCAAGGTTTTGAATAAGGAAATAATAGGACTCACATGTTAATGGAAATGGATCTGACAGTTCAGTGACTTACAGCCTACGGTGACATTTGCTAGTTGTTTCAAGTATACAGACCTCTATTACCATAAAATTTCTCAGTCTCCTCCTTAATGATATGCTAGTATATTCAATATTCATTCATTAAGAACTACAAATGGCACTTTACAAGGGTACATGTTAAATCTACTAAGTGTAGAATATAAATGTCTCAACACAATAACAGAAAATGCAATGAATGCTATATTAACCAGTTTCATGAAAGTATTTCAAATTGTATATAAAACCAGCACATTGTATCCCATAACTGCATTAATGTACACAGCTATGATTGAATAAAAAAATAAAGAACTACAAAATGACAAGAGCTGTTATACACATAATACTACTTTTTAGGTACTTTTCTCATATTAATGCAATGGTTTTTACATAATAGTAAATGCACATTTGATACACTTAACCTATGCGGTAGTGCGCTGTGAGATGTAAGTATGCATTTGCAATCCCTGTGATAACTCCAGTCCTACATTCTACCCATGGATCTGGGGAGAAGCACAGAAACTGGAACAGAACCCAGCTGACCCCAGCCCCTTTACTCTGACAATAGGTATGAAGTAGAATGTACAGAAATACATTTGTAGCTTGTGTTACAAAAGCTCACACTCTAAAGCTGTCCCAAAATAAATGCCCACTTACCCGTAGGAGTCAGAAGGACAGTGGCCTATGAGTGACTGGGCTCTTGAATCAATTCCAAAAGGTGGGAGCAGACCTGACTACACAATTTGCAGGGCCCAATACAAAATAAAAAGTCAGGGCCCCTCTTCAAGCATTTATCAAACTTTTCAAGACAGAGCATTAAACAAAGTGGGAAGAATCTGAGGGCAGGGCCTTGGCAGACCTGTGAACCACTCCTGAGTGAGGGTCTAGTATACACCAAGATGTTGGTGTAGACTGAAAATTGCACTAACCCAACCCATTGCCATTCAGAAGCAGCAGAAGCAATGGCGGCCCCTACCATGTACCAAGCATTCCTCTAAGTGCTTCGTGTATAATGTTGCATTTCACTTATGAAACAGGTACGATTGTCATTTTCATTTTGCAGGAAAGGAAATTAATACCCAGATGAGTTTAGTAAATTGCCAAACTCTGTAGCTAATATGAGAAAGAGCCAGTTCCACATTGACTTCAGAATGTAGCCCTTAACTCCTAATGTGTTTGCCTAATGTTGTTTGGCTTGTTCTGAGGATTAAATAAGGAAAGTATAGATAAAATGTTTATAAATTTCATATTATACATAGCAAGCACCTAGTATGTGCCAGAAGCTCTAAACACACGTTAGTTTATTTAATTTCTAAGACTGCCGTATGGATTTGCATTATTTTTAACAAGGAAGACATTAAGGAATAGAGACATTAGGTAAATTGCCAAAGGACATACAGCAAGTGGGAGAATGAGCCAGGGTTCAAACTGAAGGGGCAAGTAGAAAGTAGAAAAACCTGGGCGCCCTGGTTATTATGTAGCTGCATGTATTACACAGCTGCTATATAATCATGAGAATATGTTGTGCAGTTAAAAATGGAACAACAGATTATATTTAGAAGATAATAAAAGTAGGTCCTTACTTATGTGGTATTCACTTTTTTTTGTTGTTTGTTTTTTGCAGTTCGGCTGAGGCCGGGCTTAAACCCGCCACCTTCGGTATATGGGGCCGGCTCCCTACTCGCTGAGCCACAGGAGCCGCCCGTGGTATTCACTTTTTATGGAAAAAGAAGGAGCCCTTATCTTTTTGGAGTCTTATTTATTTATTTATTTATTTGAGACAGAGTCTTACCATGTCACCTTTGGTAGAATGACATGGCTTGGAACCTCAAAACTCCTGGGCTCAACTGATTCTCTTGCTGTAGCCTGTCAAGTAGCCGGGACTACAGACACCCACCACAAACCCGGCCATTTTTTTTTGTTGCAGTTGTCATTGTTCTTTAGCTGACCCTGGCCAGGTTCGAACCTGCCACCCTCAGTGTATGTGGCTGGCACCATAACCACTGTGCTACAGGCACCAAGCCTTTTTTTATGTTCTTAAAATCAATTCTTTAGAAGAATGTAAATAAAGAAATCTCTCTTTCCCTCAGTTTTCCTCCATTTTCATAATAACTAAACTTGTCATAAGGGTAATGATTAATCTTTCTCAGCCATCACCTGCCTTGCCCTAATCTGTGTTGTCACAGAATTACCACTCGGTGCAAAGATTACCTTGCAAAGGGAAAGCCTGAGCCCAAGAGTGTTTGTGTGCAGAGACAGAGACATTATGGGTGAAAAGGTTAGTTCCTTGTGAAAACTGACAGTACAAATCTTTTCTGTCTCCTGCCATGAAGTGTGCACTATTTAATTTACCAAGATATGGGTGAGAAACCAAACCCCCAAAAGATGTTTTCACTTTTATTACCCATTAGAGAGCACTGATGCACTGTTGAACATTAGTGGTTACAGATAATGCGATCACCTTCTCCTAGCACCTGGAGAGGGTCCCAAGCTTCTTTTGTTACTTTCAGGTTCCTCTGAAACCACAGCCAACGGTATGCGTTCAGCAAAGAGTGATCGGAAACCCCTTAATGCGTTGTGGGAGAAACATAGAGGAATCAGATCTTCAGGTTCTTTGAAATCTTGTTATGGAAAAAAGATGCAGATTCTCAGACATCTGACAAACACCACGAGCGGTACAAAGCCAATGTCTCCTGCAGATAAATCCCTTTGGCCAGAGATTTCAAAATGGAGGAAAGAGGCTGTGCACTGGTCCACACAACAGCTAAGAGGTCTAATTAATGTCTTGTGGGCCTTCTGCACTTTTCTTGAGATTCCCAGATCTGTCTCATTCAATTGGAAGCTTATAAAAGCATTTTCATATCAGATTCCATTCAGATATTTACATTCCTTTCTAACTTCCATTCAGACTCAAAAATCACTCATAATGTTGAAGTATTTACCTAACTTTCTCACAATTCAAATTAAAGGAAGAGAAGGAGAAATCAAGGATCATAAAGAAGCATTTAAGAGTTTTAAATGGCAGGTCTCAAACGTGGTAATATTTCAACTCTCATGGTGACTGCCATAACTTGCCTCCAATATGGCCACCATGGCTGACTTTCCTCACGTGGCTCATGCAGCTCCTCTACTGGGAAGCTGAGTCAGTTTCTCCACTGCCCTTGAATCTGAGCTAGCTTTAATAAGTTATTTGACCAACAGAATGTGGCAGAAGTAGTGATCTGGTACTTTCAAAGCTAATTCACAAGAAACCTTGCCCCTCTTGCTTGGGTCTCCTGAAACTTCCCCCAGGAGTTCTGGACTACTGGGAAAAAAGTCCAGATGCCCTGAGACAGCCATTCTAGAAGGCCACCTCTAGGCAGTCCAATGAGCGTTCAGCTGAGCCCAACCTCCCAGACACACCACAAGACTCCAGGCACGGCATTTCCTTCTTGGTACCTCCAGCCCAAAACAGAGTGTGACTGAATGAACCTGGACACCACAGGAAGTAGATGATCTGCCCCAATGATCCCCCTTTGAGTGTCCTATTGACAACATCATAAGATGTAATTAAATGGTAGTTAAGTCACTAAATTTTAGGGTAAATTATCACAAAACAGTAAAAACTGAAACAGTGACCACTTATATCTTACAAAACTTTGGTTTCACTTTGTTTATAAAACAGAATAGACTTTCTGTAACATGAAATTGATCCTCGTATTTTAGAAATAAGAAAACTGAGGTCTGAAGCATCACTTAGCTACTTAGGGTTTGACCTTTCTCTTTCATTGTTCTCTTTTTTCATTAACATTGACCATTCTCAGAATAAATTAGAAATTATTAATTTTGTTCTTGAACCCATCAGTATTGTGAACAAATCTGAAGTGGTTAGGAAGAGCAAACACAAATCTGAAGTGGTTAGGAAGGTGAAAAGCTCTACCTAATTTATCTCATAGCCCCAGTGACAGGTACAGGGCTCAACATACTTTTAAGTGGTCAGCAAATTATTGTTGAACAAACAGATGAATAAATGAATGAACGAATAAAACATCTTTTTAAGTTAATAGAGATGTTTGCAACAATAAAGTATGTTTCACTTCGTCTGCTTTATTTTTCGTAATTAATTCATCTGACCTATGGACTTTTTTTTTTTTTTTGCAGTTTTTGGCCGGGGCTGGGTTTAAACCTACCACCTCTGGTATATGGGGCCAGTGCCCTACTCCTTTAAGCCACAGGTGCTGCCCATGACCTATGGAGTTTTAACAGATAACCCCAGAGAGCTGACCAGAAAACTATTATTTGTGTCAGAATCTGTGACTCCATGGCACTGCTTTCTGGGAACCAGAGAGTCTGACTCTGTTAGGATCCTGGCTGTTACAGTGGAAATGGATTTTATTGCAGTCTACATCTCTCTCAGCAGGTGCCATACTTGCTTTGTAGTGCTGCCTCTTACTTGAAGACCCCTCTGGCCAACATTCCAAGAAGCAATGGCTCGCTTTTTTCTCATACTCAAATTTATTATTTTATCCCTTTGGGGTCTATTTATTTGGACTAAAGAGCTAAAAGTGACCCAAGGTAGGAAGCAGTCCCACCTATCAACTTTATAAGTGTCCAGTATTTGTTGGCATCACATTCAAGTGCACATATTCCACACAGAAGCCTGTAAGTGACAATGAAGTCCTGCTCACAGGAAACTTACATTCCTAAGAGAATCAAACAACCTTGGGTTTTCTATTTCTCCAAGGCAGTCTTCATTGGTGTTTGAACAGCACATATTGAAAGAAGCACAAAATTCATGGATCTCTAAGCTAGGAGGGCTCTTCTCCCAAGCCACCATGAAAGCTGAGGTCCATTTAAGCCACAAATTATATCATAGTGAAATATCAGAAGCAGCAATGGCCACAGCCTAGGACAGGAAATAGGGTTTGGAGTTGGGAGGGGGTCAGTTCTCCAGATAGGCTTCATTCATTGAGGTATCCTTCTGCAGAAAGAGACCTTTGACCTTTTGACCTTTGGCACCCCTGGGATCACTGAGCCTGCAGCTGTTGCATCTTCTGGGCTCTTCCCCAGGAAGCAGAGCTCTGAGGGCCCCTTGTGAATAGACAATGAGCTCTTATCCAAGAGGGATGGGATAGACTCTTCTCAGGGAAACAGTCCAGGGCCCCTGTCTTTCTTTCAGGGAAATTTCTGAACGAGAGCCAAACCACAAAAATCAACCGCTAAAATACCCTCAGGGAAAAAAAAATCTAAGATATGTAAATGAAATTTAAGGGACAGTGGTATTTTTAGAGCCCAGCACCCATCCCTGCCAGCCCCCCCACCACCACTACCCGTGGAGGGTCAGAGGAAGTGCCTTGGCTGTGACTCTGGGGTTACGCAGCTCATCAGCTGGGCCTGTACACAGCAACCAGTGAGGACCAGTAGGCAAGTGGGTATTCACTGAAACCAGCACTAAACATCAGGCATGTGCTGAGCTCTGGAGGATGGAGTTGGTATAAAGAACACACACAGTTCCTGCCCTCAGGGAACTTAGGGTCATGTGGAGGAAAGAGATGTTGATAAAACAATCCCAGGAACAACATGGAGTTGTAACTATGATAAGTATTATAAATGTAGGCGATGATCATCTTTAAAAAGGGAATTTGACCCAGTCAGGGAGGTCAGGTGAATCAGCTTGCAGTAAGAAAAATTTGAGATAGACTTTCACAAAAGCTGAAAAGTGTGTAACTAAATGAATATGTTTGCCAGACAAAGAATATATGCACAGGCCTGTGACAGGCAAAACATGGAAGGTTAGAAGATGACCAGAGAACCTGGAGTGAAGTAGTAGGTAGGGGGGTGGCCATATAGAATGCTGTAAATCACATTATCAAGGCTTGTCTTCATGACTTCAAGCTGGGAAGGTAGCGTAAATGACATAATTAGCTTGTGGAAAAGACCAGATGACTTGCTTATAGGACCTAGTGGAACAAGTATCTGTGGACTGTGAGGAAGTTGAGCCCCATGCTTCAACCTTGGGCAGGCCATAATGAACCTTGGAGGACCCGCAGATCTCCTGGGCTCCCAGTCTTCCATTATTTCCTGACTCTTCCCTCATTTCTCCACTCCCAAGTCATCCACTCCATGAGCCAACATGCTGGCCAGCCAGCTCCCTTCTAATCCCAATTTCCCCAAGTTCCCTCTAGCTGCTTGCCTTTCAGTGAAACCTGGCTGTCCTTTGATGACTCATCTTCCAAAGTGGAAGCTGATATTGTTTTAACTCTTTGAGCCCCATGCATCACAAGTGCAGCAAGAAAGGGGAGAAATATCCCTTACCCATAAACACCACTGGAGGGGCTTGTTCCCCATCCCTCCTGTTCAATCTCTTGTTTGTTTGAAATACAAGTCATCCTGCTTAAGCATCTTTCCCCTCCCACTGACTTCTCAACCCACCTGCAAGTCCTTCCTCCCTTATTGCGGGTTTAGTATGCTCACTCTTCCCCTTACTTCCAACATCCTATTGAAAGAGCCACTCACCACCTTCATGCTCATCCGCATCAGCGATCTGTTTTCCCTGCTCTATTTCAAGGTCAAATCTGGATCATATCAACAATAGACACCACACCCCCTTTGAAATCACATCCTTTCACCCCCAACCTCATAGCATTTTGTATTACACATACAATAGCCCCTGTTGGGCCATTCTTTGACTTCATTGTGACTGCTGTGCCATTGGCCCCACCTCTTTCTTCCTACCTAGGTCTCTGCCAGTCTTCACTGCCTTCTTCGTCCAGATTAGATTTCATGACCCATCAATGTGTGTGAGACACTGAATTAGATGTTTCCAGGGGGTCATCAAGTCATGATAAGAGGCAAAAAGAGTGTGAGACAGACCACCTTGTAAGATTCTTCAAGAATTAGTCACATGAATTTCAAAATCCCACATGCCCTCCAAGGAAGAATGAACAATGAAAAGAGAAGATTACATGAGGAGAGTTTTTGGAAGGAGCAGTTGCTATGCTGAGTACACCTTACTCTAGAGAGGGTGGTGGAGTGTTATTCCCCTTAGGACTCACTGTATATGTCTTACAACTGGGAAACTTAGAAGATAGAAATGATATGGATTCCAGGAAAAGTAAAGAAGCAAGGGAGAGGGCTGCATTTGAAAAAGAACAGCACTCCCCTTCAGTGGCACTATGCTGAACTTTCTAGAGCATCTTAGAGCAAAAGCAATCTGGTGAGTTTTCTGTGGATTGAATATAAGTCATGAAAGTGAAAAAAGGGCCAGAGCCATTTGTCACCTGCCACAGTAAACCACCAGGGAAGGATTCTGTATGGAGTAGATCCCCCAAAACCTGAGCTTGAGCTAGAAGTAACTGCAGTCGGAGGGGTCTGGTAACCAAGTCCCCAAAGAATATGTATAAATGCTCATGGGAGGAAGAGTCAACCATAATCCTCTGCCTCTCAGGGGCCCCCTTTGTCCTCACCACCCGAGGGAACCTTAACTCTAAATGAAGCTAGTTTCTGTTCTCTTCGTCCTAGGCTCAGGGAAAGAAAAAAAAAGAAAAAGAAGAAGCACTAGAGAAAATTACCTGACTGAACAGATTATCATCCCTTTGAACTGGGGACCAATGGGCCCTCATTATCATAAGACAATGTGATGCTGATTCTCTCCCACTTTATCATTACCTCGCACTCTCCAAAAGCACTACTTCATCCTTTTTTTCTGTCTTTCCTAAGCCTATGAATTTCTCCCTATGAACTTCTCTCTTAGTAGATGACCTTGCCTCAAACTTCGCATAGAAACAAGAAAGGCTGCAACAATAGCAGAAAGAACTTCAAAGATCCCACACCTGCTGACATCTCTACCTCCTCCTGTGTCAGTGAGAGGCCTGCTCACCTTTCCAGCCAACTTCTGCTCGCTATTTCTTCTCTTATCACGACCACCGCCTTTGCTATCCACTCTCAACTCTCTTGGTCCCTGACCGTCTACCCACTGTGTTCTACCATCATTCAAGTAGGGTCAGTGATATGCCAACCTGCAAAAGCAAACTAAAAGAACAATACACCTACACAAACTTATTTGCCCTATTCCCACTTCCAGTTCACAGCCAAACTCCTCCACAGTGATGTCTACACACTCTTGTCACAGGCTTACTTCCCATTCTCTTCACCCCTACTTACAGCCTGGCTTTCATAACCACCAAGTCATGTAATGACTCTCTAATGAATTAAAGCCAATGAACCCAATAAAAATGGACCTTCCATCGGCTTTTGAGAGGTTGATACTCCTTTCTTTATTCATCGAACAAAGATTTATGGAGGCTTTGCTATATGCATGGTAGCATGTTGGGTCCTGCCCTCATGGAGCTTAAGTTCTTGAAACCTTCTCTTCCCCAATGTGTCATCCCAATTTCCTGGTCCGTATCCTAGATCTCTGCCCACCCCTCAATATCTCTTGCTGATTCATTCTACTCCATTCAACCTTCAAAGGTCAGGCTTCCCCCGGAGGATGACAGCTGGGCCACCTTCTTTTCACTCTTCACATTGTTTTTAAGCATCAATTTACATGTCCAGTTCAGACCTTCCTAGCAAGTCCTATGTCCTTATATTCAACTGCCCACTCTGCATCCTGTGGGCTGCCTTGTCAGCACATCCTGCTCCACATTGTCTAAACTGATCCTGTCATTTTCCCGGAACGGTGCTCCTCCTACCGCGGTTCTCATTTCAGTAAATGACATCTCCACTCAGTCCTTGTGGTTACTTCATAAGATCCAGGGCCACCACGGGGATGCTGTTAACATTGTGCCCACCACAGCCTCCTCCACATATCCAAGAGGTCACCGAGTCCTTTTTATTTAATTCCTGAGCATACACAAGTCCATCCACTTCTCTCCATCTCTCCACCCCCAGACTGATCCAGACCACCACTGTTGTTTCCTGACCCATTATATAGTGACCAGAGTTCCTTGTAAAAGGCATTGTTTAGTGATGTGTGTGATGAGCCCTCTCACTTTGCCTCACAGTGGGGTGCAGGTGAAAGGTGACACAATGTCTCTAGTTATCCTTTAGGGAAAAGGGATATTTAGGATACAAACTTATGGTTCCTGTAACCACATACAGTCTACACAAAGACTCTTAGCCATAATATAGCCCCTGACAAAGATGTCTGTTGTATTTACCAAAGACAAATTCTGTCACTATTCTAGATGTCACGTTGGCCTCTATTCCATAGGCAAACACACACAGGAACCCTGGTAAGGCCAGTCAATCTTCACTCAAGGCCTTTAGTAATAAAGCCAAAGATAGTGATGCTGGAGAAAGGTGTAACGCTGCGATTTCCTTCTTATCCTCTTAACACAGACCCCCGCAGCCCCTTGTCCAATCAAAGAGCACAGGCACTCCCCACTCAGACCTTCAGAGAGCCGGCCCAGAAATGCCATGCAACACTGTTCTTCCCTCTCCATCTGTCTCTCTTCCTGAAATCTCTCCTCCTGGTTGATATACTGCCCTTTGTCACAAGTCAGCAAGCCCATAACCTTCCATGGCTCTATCTTGGAAGCTTTCCAGGGTGCTGCGAGTCAAGACCATGGTCCTCTTTGCTCCTGGGAAGAAGGAAAGGTCACCTTCAGATCCTCAGAGTTGGGGCCGAAGAACATCTGGATTGCATTGTTTCATGCTTTCATGCTTTCACCATAAATCTATAAAAAAGACAAACAACAACAAAAAGAAGAGAAAAAACATTTTGTCCAATGAAGATTAACATAATTTCACAAATCCTTAATGATTCTTTCCTATTTATATTTCTCCTTTGGGCATAAATTTGAGCTTATTTAGCCACAAATGATTTTCCCCCTTCTGATCCAAGACAAAGCTTCACCTTTTAACTGGACCAGGATGCCACAGCCCACCCCCAGGCACACCATGGTCCTTCCATGAGAACATGTCTCTCTCCTGCTGTCATTGGTTAACTGTTTTATCTTTTGTTCCACAAATCCTTCTCTTCTATTCAGGCTCTGCTTTCCCCTTAGGTTATTCTTCTCCCCTTTCTTCAAGCCTGTCTAAAATCTCTTCACTGGGAAAATCCTTCCTATCACCCCAAGGTCCCCTAGTTGACCCCCTTCACAGTACTCTCTCTATAAGACATATTTTCATGGTGCAAATGAAAACGATCAAGAAATCACCACTGAGTGTCTATTCAGCTTTTGTCTCCCCCATTAGATTTCAGACTCCATGAAGGCACAGCCTCCATCTTCTGCTGTATGCTCACATAATAATCTTAGTTAATTATGGAATGCCAATTAGGTGGCAGGCATTGTATATAAACCACAGTAAGTAATTTATTCTTCACATATCTGTGAGGTGACTATCTTACAGAGGCAGGAGGGAAAGTGAGGTAAAGAGAAAGCAACTTGTCCAGAATGGCACAGCAATTTGGGTGCAGCCAGGAGCTCAAGAAGCGTGGCCAAAAAGATAGATCAGTTTAACAACTTAAGATTTTTACTGCCAAAATAAAATTTATATTGGGAAGACCTGAGAGTTAAGAAGTCCAATTATAGAGTCCCTAAGTGGATTTCTGAACTAGGATATTTCTTTATTTCTAACTGATTTCTAGACAAATCACAGGATTTTGAAACCAGCCTTCTCTTAAGGCAGTGGTTCTCAACCTTCGTGGCCATGGCCCTTTAATAAGTTCCTATGGGTCGCGATCCACAGATTGAGAACCGCTGTCTTAAGGTATGGACTCCCTCCAAAATCCATCTTTCTCTCACCAGATTTGAGGTTTGGTCTTCATTGTTGTTTTGTTTCATTACTTTGGAAACATCCTAACTTAATTTGTAGAAGTGAAAACTTACCACCATATGGGATTTAGAAGGGCTTTTCTCAGTGGTGATATGGGCAATATTTTAAACTTTAACTGTAATCAACATTCTTTAATAGTTCAGAGGTCCTTCTGTGTGTGTGATTTACTAAGATGAGAACACTCTGAATCAGCATCCTCGCTACTAGGGAGTTAGAGATTCCAGGTTTGGCTCAGTTACTGACCTCCAGGACGCTGTAGGCCAGGCAACCTGGCTTCTGACAGCTCCAGAGTGGGAAGTGAGAACTCAGTGGCCTTAGATAGTTATTTTCACAATTAAAAAAAAGAGATTCTTTAATTCACTTTCACAGAAATCAGTGATACAAACCATGGTTTGGGGACAGATTGCCGAGGGGATTTTTTCTTTTCCAATTCATAAGTAGCTCCAGATTCCATGAACCTTTTAGGCTTCGCACAACAAAGAATTGAGCACAGAAGCTCAGTGCTACCCCACCACTGTCTTTGTTTTCTTCACTGAATGCAATAAACCGAAAGTCAGTGTCAAATTCATGCTCGGTGAATTTGGGATCTCAGAGGGAAAGTCAGGGCATGCCTTTGATATCAAGAGAATGTTGCTCAGAATCATTTGATAAGAGCGCAGCGCTGATGTGTTTTGTGAAAACGACAACTTGGGGAAGGAGGTTAACAAGACATGGGAACTAGTTTGAGGTAAAATGACAGATATTAAAGTCAGGAAATTCGGTGCTTTGAAGCAAGGTCATGCAATGTTCTCAGTGAGGACTGGGAAAATGAATGAGGCAGATGACCAGTAGATGATCGAGTGGAGATTTTTAGAAGCAGGACTTGTAGGGAGAGAGCGCCAGGGGATTCCTTTGGCATTAGAAAGGCAAATGTATTATAAAATAAAACATCTACTTTGGAGAATCAAACTTTCAGCTGTACTCCACAGCCCCTAAAGATATTTGAGGGCCAATGACAGAGTGTTGGGGGGAAGGGTCCTGGCTCCCTTGACACAGCCCCTCTTTCTACACTGTCATCCTCTGATTCAATGTGTGAGAGCCAAATCATTATGTTAGAATGGCAAATGAGTATAATCACAAAATTATCCATTTTACACAAAAATTCTGAACTTCATTTCTATTATGTGGTCTTTAGGAAAGAATTAAATGTCTATAGAACAGTGGTTCTCAACCTTCCTAATGCCTCCTAATGCCACGACACTTTTAATACAGTTTCTCATGTTGTGGTGATCCCCAGCCACAATATTATTTTTGTTGCTACTTCATAACGTAATTTTGGTACTATTATGAATCAGAATGTAAATATCTGATATGCAGGGTATATTTTCATTGTTACAAAGTAGTCGCGACCCACAGGTTGAAAACCGCTGCTGTAGAAGGACACACTCGGATTCTCGGCTTTTCCTCATCCTAACTGGGAGGGTCGGTGCTGGTTTTGAACGCAGATTGCCTGAAGCCATCTAAAATTTACTGGATTGGAATCCCTAAGGGTACTGCCCAGGAATGTGCATTTTGATCATTTATGTTCATCAGGTGATCCTTATGCACACCTACTTTTGAGATCTGCAGGTGAGCACAGATCCTTTGTTGATCAAATTAGCAATTTGGCTCACTCTCAATCAAGCCATGGCTCACTCCCTTTCATTCATGACAAACTTTCTCCTATCTTATTCATCTTGTGTCTAAAGGCTTACATTTGCTGGGGATGGAGTGCACCCAAGTGACCTCTTCAACCCTCTCTCCTAAATAACCAAGATTCTCAGTCCAAAGTTTGTACTGTGGTCTGAAGCTCTGTGTCTCCTCAAATTCATGCATTGAAACACAATCACCAGGTGATGGGATTAGGAGTGGGAAAGCCCTTGGGGAGGTGATTATGTTATGAAACTGGAGACTTTATATACTAAAAGAGGCCCTGGGAAACTCCCTCACCCCCTTCTGCCACATTGGGGCACAGTGGGAAGGCACCATCTATAAAGCAGCAAATGGGCCCTCACTAGATGCTGAATCGGCTGGTGCCTCGATCTTGGACTTCCCAGACCCCCAAACTGTAAGAAATATATTTTTGTTATTTATAAACCACCCAATTTATGGTGTTTTGTTATAGTAGTTTGATTTATGTAACACAGCATACTTGTTCATATGCCCCATGGACTGAAATGCAGTTTACACAGAACATTTTCCATTATTGATGTTGTTTGAATTTCATCAACTGTGAGTTTGAAATCGTTAAAATCCCCTCAGACATTAATGCTCATTACAACGCAGTGGTAGTTTTGATTCAATAAGAGAATTTTGTTAACTTTAAAAATCATGAAATTTAAAAATTCTTCTTTAGTCTTTCCTCAGTCTAATTTGATATACTTAGGGATTAAAAATATGTGACCTGAATAAAAGATAAGGCCAAAGTAAATTCTAAACCTTAGACAGGTGGTCATGAGATTCCAGGAAATCGATTTAATCAAAAAGCAACCATCTGGGAACTTATAACAGTTAACATAGATATATTTTTAAGCTTTAAAATTTTTTTCCTTTTCTTTCATTTCTAGCCCTCTCTGCCCTTCTGCCTTTGCTGAGGAAATTTTCTTTCCTTTCTCACAATTTTGTATGAGATGCATTTCCTTTCTTTGAACAATCAAAGCAATCTCTAGCATTTTAAAGCAACCTCTCAACTGGAAATTCCACTTGGTTTTATAGGAAAGCATTTTTAATTAGCTCAACAAGACTACTTAGAGTAAAACCAGGCAGGTTGGAGTTTTTAATCCAGTTTTCTGGAACATGGCAGGCAACATTTGACATGAGGGTGCTTTATATTTGACCATGTGTCTGATACACCACATCTATCATAACATCATGCAGATGCACTCTGGGAAATGGCGATGACAGGGGAAGAAGCAGGGATAACTACTGAAATGGACCATGATATGGGGAATAAAATTGTCACCAACTACAGCCTAACCCTCCAGGGTCCACTTTGACATCTAAGAGAGCCCTGACTAACAGATGACGTCAGGGGAAATTCCACTTAGCCCACGTGGCAAAACTTAAAACTTCACATCATCCCCAATTTCCTCTCCCATCAGAGCAGTTGCCTTCATGTTCTCTTTCCTCTTTCAAAATTCCCCCATCCCTGCCTCTCAAATCTCAAGCCATGTTGCCTTTTCTTTCTTGCCCCTTCTGCTCATCAAGCCAGGTAACTCTTTTCCTCTCTAAAATAACTCTCAGCCCATATATGAACACGATGTTGCAACTCAGTGCAATTCAGTCATTCGTACACAGGCTCAGATGCCACGTTCCACTTTAAGAATGTGATTAGAATTCTCTTAGATGCAATGTATGGCTTACTATGAAAATAAGTCCTGGCTTATAAAAATCTGGCCTCTTGCATTAAGAGATAAGAAAACACGTGGTTGTTATCTCTGGCAAAGATCAAAGGAGGAGCCACGGTAACCAACCATTGCAGTGCTATCTTGGTTTTTAGTATAAAGAGTTTCACTTCCCGGGAATCCTTGATTCCCAGCAAACAAGGACACATGGTCACCCAGAAGGTGCTCTTTAGGCATCTCTCTGAGGCAGTCCGATGGAAGGAGACCCCAAAGATGATATTAGTACCTCCCTTTAGTTAGAAAAGGCAAGTTCATTGTTGTCCCAGTAACTTCTTGTCCCCATTCCATTCCCCCTCTCTCTGTTTCATATCAATCCTTGTGATAGTGATAAGGGGCTAAGCCAGGGACACTTATTTTCCTTCTGCCAACTGAAGAACAAGGAGGTTCATAAATCCAGAAAGGAGAGCTTTATTTCTCATAAAGCGCTATAGCCTGCAGGGTGGCTGTTCTGACAGACTGGGAAACAGAAGCCAGAGAAGGGAAGTTAGGGAGGGACATAAATGGGAACAGGGAGGTGGTCGAATATGTAATGCATATGTAATAAGCTATGGAAGGGGGCATGAATATTTATGGCAGGAGAAACACACATGCTCAGTGGAGCTATATGGTCCTTAACGGGGTCATGTTCCCTTAGCACTCCAAGGGTGGAGTTTAAGCTCTCCCATGTCAAAAGGGGAGTCAGAGGACACCAAAACCCTCAAAGCCTAAAGGTGATTAAAAAGGAGAGGATATAAACAGGCGTGTCTGACTTCTCATTCCATCCTGGCCCAGAATCAGTTTTAAGCTTTCTCTGGGGTCCCTTTGGCCAAGGGGGGATCCATTCAGCCAGTTGGGGAGCTTAGGTTTTCATTTTTATTTCTCACTCCCAGATAGCATCTAAGGCAGCAGAAGCAGTAAGAAGGCTTGGTTTTGCTGAACTCAGAACTGCCAAGTTTTACACATGTATTTTCCAACAACTTAGCCTTATTTTCACCTTTAAGTCATTAACAAGATTAAAACTGTTATTGAACCCAAAAGGGATCTGGCCTGGGTCCTGTTGCTCATGGCTCAGCAGAACCAACTGCTGAGACAATGAGGATTGCCAAGCAAGAAAGGCATTTTAATAGGAAAGACATCAGTTGGGAGAAGAGGAAATCAGCCTCAAATCCCTCTTGCCAGCTTTTTTAACAGGAGGCTACATACAGTAGGGCAGGTTGTAGGGAATGGTGAACCTTGGCCTGGGGCTTTCTGCCAAGAGAACTTGGGAAGCTCAACTCTTTTTGTCTTGCAGTAATTCTACCATTTCTGGGAAAAAACTCAAATAGGTCAAGTAGTTAAGGAAGATTATTTTAAAAAATCGTATGTAGGAGTCAAATACAGGAGTCATTGAAATTTTCTTCATGGAGTCAATTACAAAACCTTCTCTAGATGTCTACTTCCCTGCATGGATGAAAGTAATAATTTTAGCCTTAAAGTAATTAGTTTCAGTCCTAAAGCAATTTAACTGTCCCCATCCTTATGAGAAGATGCCAACACATAAGCCAATATTGTTCTTTCTTTTATTCCCCCATTGTTGTAATGACGCTATAATGATAGCTGTTTTTCATCTTAAAAATTAGTTTTCAGAGAAAGCCACCCATGCCATTCCTTTTCAAAATGCAAACTGGGAGTATTTATGAGTAGTCAGAATAATTTCTATTTCATCTGGCCTGATTTTGTGGGCAGATGTGCTTAAGCTCGGCTCCCCCACCCCGCCCCTCCCTGACCTCACTGACTATCCTTGTCTGCTGCCTCCAACTGGGACCGTGTCTTGAGGGCTTTTCCTTCATTGCTTAATGGGTTAGTTAGGCCTCCTATGGGCTGAAGTCACTTATCCTTTCCTTGGTCAGAAGGTTCTGGACTCAAGGGGGCCTCTGCAAATAAAAAACACTCAAATCTTACCAAATTAAATTTTATTGCTATTGTAAATGCATTTGTTAGTTTCAAAAGACAAAAAACATATGGAGCCAAATTAACACAGGACACCAATGTAATCACATCCTTAATTGTCTTTAAAAGAAAGTTTAACGAAGACATTGGATTTCTTGCTAATTATTCTGTTAATACTTTGCTCACTTTTGCGTAATCTATTTAATATATGGTGTGAACTAAAAGAATCAAGATGTAATGGAACTAAAATACAAGGGTCATGAGATAATAGTTCTATATCTGATTCACTAGGAAAACTTTATCATAACTGTGGTCCAAAGACCACATGGGAAAAGAGAAAGATTTCCTAGGATAGGAGTTCCAAATCCAGAATTAAAAATAGTCTCTGTCATCCTAAAAAGTAGCACAACATTATGAGAACGTTATGGAATGTTAGCCATCAACCCAAACCTCCTGTTCTCCTTGGTGATCAGCCCAGAAACTTTGGAAAAGCTGTCTTGTAATATGGCTTCCCTCCTCGCCTACATGGACTTCACCTTCATGGCTCTTTCCGAGGCCAGGCACGCTGTTTAGGGGACATCTTCTGTCTCTCCCATGTCCTTCCTTTGTGTCAGCTGGGATATGTCAGGTCTGACTGTAACCCAGTTCAGCGGTGGTGAGAGTGCTTGTAGTGAGAATAAGATGGAGTCCGTCAGGCTAGGGCTGACACGACACAGCTGGTCTGGTCAGTTTAGGTCCTACGTGACCTTCACCTTATGTCTTCCATCCTTGTTATTTTGTAAATTTAGTCTTTAACCTAAAAGTGTATATCTTGAGTAGTTCAGGGTGATTGATTTAGGAGATTAACTTTTGAATCAGAAATGTTGTTTGGGGCCATGGGTTATGCCGATTATTGTTTATCATGGGTCATGGGTTATGCTGATTATTTTTGATTAGGATAAAGGTTAATTATTGTTGTTTAAGATAATTATTAACATGGTTTTTGTTTTGAACTTTTGTGTATAAAACTGTGGTCTTGAAATGAAAGGGCAGAGCAGTCTTGAAGAGGTTACCCTCACTGTTCTCCAGAATTGCTGGCCTTCTGACAATAAAGCTGCTTGGAACTAATTTCCTTCTCTGCCTTTGGCTGACAGTGACAGGCAGCTGAACCTTCTTTGCCCAGTAACACTAGCTTAAGCCAAAAGGGAGTTTATTGCAAGCATGATGGAGGTAGAGCTTCAAATGCAGAGAAGAGCTGAGGACCTGTGACACGCAGGGAACCTCAGGGTCTGCATCCAGCATGGATTACTTTTATTTCATGAGTTTTATAAGGCTCCATCCTCTGTGAGCACAGGCAGGCCTCCTCCATGCCGTAGGAACATAGCAACTGTCCACCCCAAGGTTACATCCAACCAAGATTTGAGAGGAGAACTCAGCTCCAGCAGAAAAACACAGGAAAGCACTCTTGACCACTGTTACAGACCCATCCCTGAGCAGGCTGCTGAGCCAGTAGGTTGGGTGACACCCTGGCAATCCTGTGGTCCTTCCCCATACACCATCTCTGTTCAGTAGGACAGAGTCTGCAGCGAGAGGGTACTGGACGTGCACATGATGGCACTAATATGTGGTCACAGCACGTTCCAGGTACGTTATATTTGGTTTTGGTATATTTGCTCCTTAATCTTGCAAGGCTAAGATCATTGCTTATTGTCAACATTATTTGAGTAGAGACGGGAATGAGAACAGTGAGACAGCTGACTTGAGGTTGCAAAATTGGTGAATAACAGAGGCAAGATTTGGACCCAGTCTGGATGACCCCAGATCTACCTACCAACAACCCCCCCACTGGACCCACTGAATTCTCCTTCCCCTAATTTTACTGTGCTCCCCCTCGTCCCCTGTATGATGATTGACAGATGGGAGCGAGATGAGGGCCAGACAGTGCAGGGGGAGGAAGTCTCTGAGCCCCTTTCACCCTGGCTCGAGCCCACAGTGCTTCCTTCCTTCAGCCTTTCAGCGTCTCTGGTGCTATTTCTACTCTGGTTACTATCCCTCAACCAGAACCAAGAACTAGATTCAGATCTGATTTATGGAAAGGAGGCAGTGCCTAAAATTCTCCACTAAAGCAGGCAGCACTACCCCACATTTAGCATAATGTCCACTGAATTCCAGAAAAAGCAGTTTATACAAGAACAAGTAGAGAGAAAATAAAGAAGGATAAAGCAATAATGTTCAGAAATCTATTTAAATGATGAGTCGCTTGAGTTTTACCAGATTACTGTCCCACCTTGGGGCTGAATGCCCACCAAAATATGCTGGTGCTTAATTGTAAATGGTTTTCTCTGCTTCTGTCTTGGTTCACTTCCAGCAGAGGCTTCAAGACCCCTCCAGGGCTGTCCCCTGTATGTGGCTGCCCTCGGATGTCCCCTAATGCAGATAAGCTGGAGTGTTCCCTTCTCTGTGTCCTCAACATCCTTCGTACCTCTGTATCTTGTTCCCATTTGCTTTCCTTCCATGAACAGTTGCAAATTTCTTAAGAACAGCAACTGTGGCTGTGAGTCTATATTTTTCCATCCTCCCTAAAAATGCCTGGTACAAAATAGAAGTTCAATACATATTAATTCCCAACTCCCCAGATCTCTGCATTTCCCTGCCTGGGGGTCAATGAGCTTATTGTAATTGCTGAACATGCTGGACTCATGGGGTGTCGTCCCCTGAACGCACCCCTGCTATGTCACCCCAGCGCCACTTCACACCAGCTTCTGGGCAGAACCATTCTGATCAACACCAGGAGGAAATCTCGGGCAAGTCACAGCTCTCTGTTTGTTCTCAGGTGAGAGGCAAATTGTGTCTCTCAGTCACTGAGACCAAATCAGAGAGCTAAATGAACAAGGTCACTAGACCCTGCATCCGCCACTCGGGCTCCAGACCCTTTCTCCTTCCTGCTTCCAAAGGCATTTGGTGAGAAAATCCTGTGTCTTCCGAGGGACTCTGCCTGAGGCACCAGTGTGTTTAGGGGTTTCAAACTCTAACCAGTCAAGAGGCTGCTTGGGAGAGCCCTCGGGGGTGTCTGTGTCCTTGTCAGTCTCCTGTCACCCTGGCAGTGACGAAACCGTCCGCTGGGTCTGTTCCGACTGATTGTGTCACTGCGCAGACACACCCTGCCGCTCCGTGCATCTGTGTGCGGTTACTCCTTCTGTGGCTGGGGCTGAAATCAGGTGTCCCCTCCCCCGAACCTCTGCGGTGGGGCCTGGGCGCTCCTCCCGCTGTGTCTTCGCTGCTCCGCTGTCATGCCTTCGCCACACCAGCGCGGTTCGTTGTGAATGTGTGTGCCTATGTGCACGTCTCCACAAGGCTCAGCCTGGATCAAGCCCTCTCCGGAACCGGGAAGAGGAGTGCGGGCATCTACATGAGCGCCTGCCGTTACAGTACAGTGGAACCTCCACAAGGGGACCCTCCCAGCGGCTGTAGCAAACTAGTCAACACTGAGAGGTGTAAGGAACTGGGCCTGCTGGACTGATGTACATGTGGTGCTGTCTGCTCTGAGAAAATGAGCCGCCTTAAGGAGGTGCCAATGTAGGGAGGAGGTCGCCTATGGAGGCTGTATTGCATTATCAATTTTACTGAGCACCTGCTTTACACCAGGCCCCTTGCTACACACTGTGGATATAAAGCACCTCTCCTTGCTCTCAACACCTTTCTATAATGATAATTGTGCCAAGTGCCATCATTTTATTACCCTTGACCCCACCATGATTGTATGTAAGTTCCTGGGGTCCTGTGTTGTGCTGAGGCATTGGGCAGGTGGGTGGGGATGCAGGGGTCTCATTTTCAGTTTTTCACACATGCAGGTCCCTAGCACATTGCTCCTTGGAGTCTTGTTCACGTAGCCCCTTGAGGCCACAACTTCTGCATCTTCACAGCCCTCCTAACCCCCATAGGAAGCTCTGAGAACTGTCCGAGTTCTGGTCTACCTCCATCCTCTGGAGAACTTGGTACTGTGGACTGAATGTTTATGTCCCCCTCCGCAAATTCGGGTGCTGAAGCTTAATCCCCCTATGTGACAGATGCATCATGAGGGTGAAACCCCCATGAATATAATCAAGGACTGTGTAAAAGACATCCGGGAGAGTTTTCTCTCCTCTTCCTGAGGGTACAAAGGGCCTTCACCAAACACTGAATCTTGATCTTGGACTTTCCAGGTTCCAGAATACAAGAAATAAGTGTTTTTATTGTTGAGCCAACCAGTCTGTGATATTTTGTTGTGGAAGCTCAAACTGACTCAGACACAAGCTATCTGCTCTGAAGTCTCCCTAAACGTACTTTGGGTTCCTGTTATGCACCCTATCCTCTGAATTCTCCCTCCACCCCAAGGCATAAGGGGCTCTGAGAATATCTTTTCCACCCTTTCCTGCACTGAGGGGAAAGTTTCTAGTTGCAGAACATGAACAATTCTTCCAACACAGCTTTGGAATTTGAATGTCAGAGCCTTTTCTTTCTTTCTTTCTTTTTTTTTTTTTTTACTTTTTTCTGTTGCAAGGACTTTCCTCCAAAGCTGTGGTCTGTAATGATAATGGCCCAAATCAGAAAAGAGCAAGGGTAATAGAAAATGCCAAAGAAGCAAATTTCAGAAATATTATTGAAGAACTGTAATAGCAGTAACGGGTAATAACGTCTTAGCTGTTAAAATGGGCCAGGGACTACAATAAGTAAGTGACAGGTCTTGTATAAATTAATTACCACAACGGTCCATGAGGTGAGCAGAATTATTACCCCTGTGTGACAAACAAGGCACAGGTGAGGTCGCCTGAGGCCACAGAGAAAGCAGGTGTGGGAGCCTGGTGGGGCATAGGCCCATCTGTCCCCAGAATCCACTCTGATGCCTGTCTCGTGGCCTCCCAACATCTTGTGACTGACCCAGACAGAGCCAGCTGGCTACAGGGCAGCGTGTTAGAGTACTGTCACACACCAGCACAAAGTGGGGACTCAATCTGTATTTTCTGAAAGAAGGCAAATGAACAAATGCAAAAATATGCTTGATGAAAACACACACAGAGGCAATTTATAAGGGAAATGACTGGGAGGTTGTTCATTACATTCTCCAGTCAAATAAAAATGTCATAAATTAGAAATTTCTGTATGTTCTAGAAGAAACAATTACTGTTCTGCACACAGAGCTCTAAATCCTCCCATGCCTGGTCCGGACATGCTGTGGACCAGAGCCAAAAGCCAACATGAACCTGAAAAGAACTCCCTACAATGAACATATTTACATGGAGTCCTTACACTTGCGTTTCCTTTCCAGACAGTAAAGTAACATCCACCCACCACATTTCAGTCACTTTTGCTGGGCTAAGAGAAAGTGGTCACGCTGGAACTCTATTTTTAGTTGGCCTGTGGGTTGGGGCTTACAGATTTTTACATATTCTGTTTTGGTCTTGATATTTTTCTTTCTCTTCCCTTAGTCTCAGAGCATGTGTTTACTTCATCTGCAGTTAGAACTGAAAATCTCCAGGGCTCCCGGCAGGGCAAATCAGCTTTGTGTGTTTTTAAAGCTCCGTTCCTGATAGCATTGGTGCTGGTTCATCCTGAGGAAAATTTAGGTAATAGCAAACGTTTTTTGAGAGACTTCAAAGTGTGTTTCAACTGCATAAAAATTGGTTTTAAAGAACAGTGAGCCATGGAAATTTCAAGCTAGAAGAAATCTTGGGATGTTTTAAAATCAGTGTTTCTGCTGTCATACAGCTCTGACAGTCAAGTAATGATAACTTTGTAAGAGCCTACTGATCCGTGCCAGGTTTGGGGTAGGACGTGTTTTTAGTAAGGGTATGGACTTCTTGAAGAACAAGATGTATACACACAGATGTACAGCAAAGCACTTTAAGAATCAAATAAGACAGATATAATTGAGAGGCAAATCAGTCTCATAAATGACATGCATGAGAAGCTTCCAGAAGGATGAGGTCACCTGTCATGGGCTGAACTGTGTCCCCCAAGTTCATATGTTGGAGTTCTAACCTCTGCACCCAAGAATGTGAGACAGGGTTTTTAGAGATGTGATTACTTTTGGGGTTGGTTTGGTTTTTTTCTTTTTTGTTTTTGTTTTTTGTTGTTGTTGTTGTTTGTTTGTTTCTTTTCTCCTTTTTGCTAGGTGCTCCCAGCCTTCTTTATTTTTCTTTTTAAATTGCTTTTGTATTAAATCATAGCTGTGTACATTAATGCAATCGTGGGGTACAATGTGCTGGTTTTATATACAATTTGAAGTAGTTCATCAAACTGGTTAACATAGCCTTCACGGCATTTTCTCAGTTATTGTGTTAAGACATTTACATTCTACATTTAGTGAATTTCATATGTACCCTTGTAAGATGCACTGTAGGTGTGGTCCCACCAATTACCCTCCCTCCACCCATCTTTCCCTGTCCCCTCCCCTCTGTATCCCCTTTCCACATATTCTTGGGCTATAATTGGGTTATAGCTTTCATATGGGGTTTTTTCTTTTTTTGAGAGATGATTGGGATAACATGAGGTCATCAAGCTGGCCCCTAACCCAATGTTATTGGTGTCCTCATAAGAAGAGATCAGGACATGTAGTGCAGAGGGAAGTCCATGGGGATGCACAAGGAGAGGATAGCCATGTTCAAGTCCAGAAGAGAGGCCTCAGAAGAAACCATCCCTGTCACCACCTTCATCTCAGACTTCCCGCCTCCTAATCTGTAAAACAGTATGTTCCTGTTGGTTAAATCATACAGTCGGAAAAACTTTGTCATGGTGATTCTATGTATCTCCACAAGCTGGAGTGGTCTAGGGAGAGCTGACATAGGATGGAAGAATAGCACTTAGAAACTAGCCTGGAGAACAGGTAAGGTCAGAGGATGGAGGCAGGCATTCTAGCAAAGGACAGGAAACATTCATTTGAACCAGACGAAATTGCTGATGTTTGTTCTCTTTGATGTTATGAAAAGTGGCAAATTTTATGTGGTTCAACAGACTGTAAGAAAAGGATCTGGGGCAAAAGTGTGGCTTCTTGTCACACTGGTGAGTGGTGACACATAGCACTAGAACCTCATGGACATGAGTCCTTGCTCCAGTGGCTGGTTCCTTTTGGACCTTTCGTCTTTTCTTCTATAAAATGAGGAGAAAATTCTTGAGCCTGACCCACAGGATTGAGGAGAGTGTTAAAGTAGATGATCCCTGTAAATGCTTAGTACAGGGCCAGGAATATATTTATGATCCCAGAAAATGTTAGGATAGCTTTTAGGACTCCCTGGGTTGCAGGTAATAGGAACTAAATGGAAGTAGTTTAAGTGGGAAAGAGGGAAATAGAAGAGCAGGGATGCCTCAAAGAACACAAAGCAAGAACTTAGCCCAATGTTTCTCCCTGGGGATGATTTCACCTTCCTGGGGATACTGGCACTGTCTGAAGACATTGCTGGCTTCCATACTGGAGAGGTGCTATGGCGTCTCGAGGGCAGAGGCCAGGATGGTGCTCAGCATCCTGTGATGCACAGGCCAGCCCCTGTACCGTGATCTGGCTGCATATGTCCACAGTGCTGCTATTGAGAAACCCCAGGCCACAGTCCTGAGAGTCACCTGCACCCTCAAGGCCAGGCCTGGCCTTTGCATTTTAGTCTTACACACCCTTCCCAAGTCTCCTCTGTGATGTCTGATCTAGATCTCTACTGATCACAGAACCCTGGAGCGGTTATACTAAAGCTGCCAGCAGACTTCTGCTGTCTAGTTGCCAGAGACTTTTCAACTCTTTGATTTGAGGTCGGTACTGGCTGGGACAATTGATTAGTACCTCTTCAACTGGGTCAATCACCCGAGGACTTTCCAACGCTGTACACTGGTGTATGGCAGTGGGAAGGTTTGATTTTCCTTTCCAATTGTTGTGGAATTGTGGGGACCGTGGTGACCTAACTGCTGGTTTTCCTCCACAGCTCAGAATCCTGCCATTAAATTAGCCTGGGAAGGTTGATACCTCTTTTCCCGCCTTGCCCCTCTGTCACACCTAGTCTCTGGTAACCCTGCAGGGCTGTGGTCCAGTTCCCTCCAATGAGCAGATGCTCTAGAGGTTTGCGCCTGCCACGGGGCTCTGTGGCTCCTCAGCCAGTGCACCAGTTATGTCAGTGTTGGCAGGGGGGGAGGTGAGGCCTGACAACCTGGGTACTTGATAGGGGCTGGGGCAATTCACTCAGTTCCAGCCCTGTCCCTGATTGATGTAAAGTAGATGAAAAAGCTGATAGAACAGAATAAGTTCACAGAATTTCTGCCCTGTAGAAGAGACACTGGGCTGCTAATAGTCCTGACTCAGTCTGTGAGCTTCAGCCCTTTGTCTCAGCTGTCATCCCCTGAGGGCCAGGTGTGGCTGAAATTTAGCAAAGCTTTCTCAGCCTGGCTTGGTGCCTCAGGGGACCGCCTCCCCGCTTAGGCCAGCCACCTCTCAGCTTACTCTCCTCTCACTGTTCCTGAGCTGAGAAAACAGCACAGACCAGGGACAGCCTGTGCCCTGTCCACACCCCTCGAGAATGTGTCCAAGCATCTGGACTCCATGGGGGACAGACCTCCAGAGTGGAGGGGAGTGCCAGGAGTTCCAACTTGCAGGTAGAGAATATATACAGTTTTATACAGCTTTATGCCCGGCAGGAGAGTGCCACAGCACCCTAGTAGGGGAAGGAGGTCCAGTTTTTAGAGGGTCTCTCCCGTGGGGTAGAGTGGGAGGACATCTGAACTCTGCTCGCTTGTTTATATGGAGGTATGGAGTATACTGCGAGCTGTTCTCTTAGAGGAGGGGACTCCCGTCCACTTGGTGATGTGCTCTGTACCTTTTATTTGTATCCTTGAGGTCGTAGGTCACCCTAGCAGGGTTGATGTGTGTTCCTCGACCTTGTCTCTTGGCTCAGCTCGAAATGGTTGGCTTTCTCACTAAATTTCTGTCCTTTAACTCTCCTTCTGGACAGGAGCGTCTGCAGAAAGCTGGCTATAGACCGCCATTTTGGCTCCTCCCCCTCTCACAATACTTTCAATTTTCCTCAATTTCATGTTAAGCTAAAATGAGTTCTAGTAATATATTTGTTTTAACATTTGAAGAGAGTCAACTATACAGATGCTATCAGTAATCTGAACTCATTCTTGTAGTGAAAACTTAGAGAAACATTGTGGAAAAAACATTATACTTAGGATCTATGAATTTTATTTCCAAGTTTTTTGTTTTCTTGTAATATTAGATATTTTGTCTGGTATCTTTGGATTTTATCTGAAAGTTAAGGGTGTATGCTCTTTTCTTTATACCTTTACATATTCCCTGAAATCAATTGTATTTTATTTTTCAAAGCAAGTTCTTAAACACAGGTTTAGCAAATGTCACCTATACTATCTGGTTTTATGTAATGTTTTTCCAATTATCAATTAAGGGATACAAATTACTGAAGTTTTACTATTTGAAAATTAAGATTTATAAGATCTTTATATAGTTCACAATTCTACTGTGAAGGAGTCTAAAATTATTCTAGTTTTCTTGATAGAGTAAGTCAACATAGTTTAAAGCCAAATGAAAAGTATTCTCATTAATATTGATTGCTACACAGGTTTAAATATTAGTGGTTTCATTTTCATTACATTACCTGCACTATGATGTATTAGGAGATATAATTTGGGAAATATTAATGCCAAGAAGCTAAAAACTAAGGAAGTTCCAAAATGTTGACAAATACTGCAAACTAGAGAGTAAAAGTGCTTTCCTGTGCCTCTATTTGCAAGTAGGTCACATAATATATTTTCTAAACAAGTATTCACTGGAACATAGTTAAATCAAAAATAATTTTAAAAGCCTGAACACACACATATATCCATCTATCTATCTAGATATATTTCATGAGGAAAATCATTAACCTTACTGTGCTTTTGTATTACAAATAGACAATTTTACTTCAGCACTTCATACTAAATGACAAAACCATAGCTATTTTTAGAGTAACCACGTACATTTTTAATATTTCAAAACTTAAATTACCTAGCGAGTATTTATGCAAATGTACAAAGATAGTAACTTATAATTAATGTACAGAGTTATTTAAGTTATGTGAATTGAATTGCATGCCATTATAGTTAGCAGATTCAGAAGATACTATTATGATATGATTACCCAACTTCTCTTTTATTTTCCCTTTTTTTCTCCTCAAAATAGCCTCAAGGAATCATGGTAAAGTGATTTCTTCTTTTCAGGCATAAAGAAGGAAGGACTAAAGGCAAAAGAGTCTCTTCCAAGCTGCCTTTAAAGAACTGTTCTCTACATACCTGCTTATAATTCAATATCTGCTTTTATCTCATTGGCTACCTCTATGTATGAAGAAAGCTGGGTAATGCATATTTTAAGTTCAGGCACATTTTAAAACAAAGAATCCTAATACTAGTGAGGAAACAGAAGAAATACTCACTTAGCAACTAGTGGTCTCTGGCATAATAAAATGGAAGGCTGTTAGGGTAGATATTTTATGGAAGATATGCTGTATGAAATGTTAATGTATGATTGTCCTAAAATTGGAAGTTGATGCAAATGTCATGAGACAAATTTTAATTTCTTTGCTTTCCTAGTAGTCTTTAAAAAGAGAGAACTATTTACTTACCATGTTTGACTTAATTCAACTCTAGCATGAATAGAAAAATGTTAGCAAGAGAATTTGGATTAGATTCAGCTAAATTTCCTTTTTAAAATTAAATCTGATTATTTTGAAAGATGAATGATTAACTACTGTTTTCTTCTGTTACTTCCTCTTTAAAATTCTCATTTGAGATCTAAGTCTCATCTGACCTTCTGACCTTCAACTATCCCACCCTGTCATTTTAACTTTCTCTCTTACAGCTTGGAAGACATCAGTAAGTGACAACCAGAAAAATAAATGTCCAGTTTCAAAACCTAGTAGTATATCCAAAAAAGGATTTACAGTCTACCAAAAATGTGCTATATAATTATGATCTTATAAACAGATATGATTTTCAGAGTAGTCAAAGATGATAGTTTGCCTTTCTGTGGTACAGTTGTAATGTCCCTTTTTTCATTTCTTTCTTTTTTTTTTTGCAATTTTTGGCCAGGGCTGGGTTTGAACCACCACTTCTGGTATATGGGGCCGGTTCCCTACTCCTTTGAGCCACAGACACCGCCCCTTTTTTTCATTTCTGATTGAGTTTGAGTCCTTTCTCTTTTATTTCTGGTTAATCTAGCTAGTGGACTGTAGATTTTATTTACCTTTTCAAATAACAAACTTCTTGTTTGGTTGATCATTTGTACTTTTTGTTTGTTTTCATTTTGTTTAGTTCTGCTCTGAAATTTATTTCCTTTTTTCTAGCTTGGGATTTGGTTTATTCTTCTTTGTCTATTTCTATTTCCTTGAATGTGACATTTGGTTGTAAATTTGTGAACCTTCTGTCTTTTTGATGTAAGCATTTAAGTTTATGAATTTCTCCTCATCACTGCCTTTTCTGTATCCCAGAGATTTTGGAAGCTTATGTTACTTCGGTGTTCAGTTGGAAAAAAATTTTTATTTCTATCTTATTTTATCATTGACCTGAAGATCTTTCAACAAGAAGTTGTTTAATTGCCATGACATTTTGTAGATTTGAGAGTTCCTGTTGGAATTGATTTCTAGTTTTATTCTACTATGATTGGAGAAGACACATGATATAATCTCAGTTTTTCTTAATTTTCTGAGACTTCTTTTGTGACCAGATAAGTAATCTATTTTGGAAACTGTCTTCTGTGCTGATCAGTAGAAAGTATATTCTGTACTTTGTGGGTAGAATGTTCTGGAAATGTCTATTAGCTTCATTTATTCTAGTGTCCCTTTTTAAGTCCAGTGTTTATTAATTTTCTGCTAGTTCTATGAGTGGAGAATTGAAGTCCCTAGCAATTATGATGCTGATGTTTACTTACTTCTAGTATAATATGTTTTATAAATCTAGCAGCTCCTGGGTTGGGTGCATATACATTTAGTATTATTATGTCTTCTTGTCAAATTTCTCTCTTTATCTTTGTCTTTTCTCACCATTTTCTTATTTAAAGTCTATTTTATCTGACATAAGAAAAGCTGCTTCTGCTCTATTTTCATTTCCACATGTGTACAATACTTTTTTCCATACTCTTTTCCTTGAGACTTTGAGAATCCTTTCAAGTTAGATGAATTTCTTGGAGACAGCACATATTTGGGTTGTTTTTTTTCCATCTGTTCAGCCAACTTATGTCTTTCAAGCAGAGCATTAAGACCATTTATATTCAATATTAGCATTGATACGTGAGATACTGTTCTGCCCATCATGTTGAAAGAATGTGAATTATTCATTTACGGTGTGATAATTTAAATATTCTTCAGTTGACTGTGGCATGGAAAGTGATTGCTGTTAATAATTTAGTAATAAAATTACCTCAGTGTTTGAAGACTTAAATCCATAATTCACAGACATGGTAAGCTTAGGAGGCTGCAATTAACCATGAAAAAGTTAAAATTATACCCCTAGCCATTCAAAAGAAAAACTAACCCAGAAAATGACCAACATGATAACATTTTATATAAAAATATGGCATGTATAAAGATTTGACAATTAAGTTTGCAAACTCATCCTAGAAAAAGTGCTACATGCCTCATTGCTGAATATCACAACAGTCACCTTGGAATTATTCCCTTGGAGAAGCCATGTACTAATGCCAGCACTTAGTGCTGAATGCCAAACCTTCAAAGAAGATTTGGACCTCTTTTTCTGTAATGGCCATCAGAGCTGTCATTTTATTACCCTTGACGTCCTGAAGGCCATCAAAATGTCTTCCTTTCAACATTTCTTTTATCTTCAGGTAAAGAAAAAAGTCTTTATATCAGATAAGTAGAGTAGCTATTCCAATACAGTTATTTGTTTCCTGGGAAAAACCTCCCTCATAGACAATGCCTATGAGCTAGTGTATTATCACAATGCAAGAGCCATGCCTTTCATGCCAAGATTTTTAGTTAAGATTTTTCTAATTGTTTCTCTATTGATGTTTACTTGGTCTGCTATGCTTCACACAAGCAGTTGATGAATTTGACATACAATTGTATAAATTTTTGCAATGTTTTTTCATCAGTTCTGCTCATTAACTGGCTTCCCTGACCTCTCTTCATTAGTAACATTTTCTCTCCCTTCAGAACAATTCTCAATCCATTTGTACATTGCTATTTTCTTCATTAAATTATCCCTATAAACATAGATTAACATGTCCCAGATTTCACTTCCATTCTTGCCAAGTTTAAAAGAAATTTAATGTTTGTTGGTTGCTCTAATTCAGTCATTCTTGTGATGGCACATGAAAATGTGCAACAACAATAATGAATGCCACTCAGCAAGACACTGTCACATGTTAACATGAACACAGAAGTGAGGGACTGATATATCAAGGTTATAAATCCTTACCTAGTTGTTTGTATGTTGCTGCCAACATAAGGGTGTGGTAGAAATTCATGAACTTAATTGTCAGACCTTGTAGGTAAATTCAAGGACATATTAACAAGCAGATTACTTACTAAACTGATCTTAATATTTAAAGGACAATTAAAATGAATATAGTTATATTGATGGTATTCTGGAGTACTTTGAAGCAGAACAACACTCTTAATAATAATAATTTAAAAGCCAGATAAAATGCAAATTTTTTCCTGCAGAGGTATTTGACAGTTGTATTCAGGGACTAAAAAGGGACTAAAAAGGCCAAAATTTAGGAGGCAAAATTATAGAGAAGTTCTTCTGTCTTATCTACTAGATTTAAGCATTAATATAGTCTACGCATAGAAATAGTCACATAGACCAAAAAAACAGAATAGAGAACACCAGCATAAACCCAAACATATATGGCCAACTAGTTTAGGATAAATAAATGGTGTTGAAGAAAAACTGGATATACAAATATACAAAATAATGTAATTGGACCTTTATCTTATGCTAGGCACAAAGAATCAACTAAAAAGATTAAAAAGATTAAAACCTTAAGTATAAGACATGAAATAGAAAATTCCTAGAAGAAAACACAAGGAAAGAGTCTCTCCACATTGGTTTTGGCAATGACTTTTTTGGATATGATACTCCAAAGCAAAAAAGCAACAAAAGCAAAAATAAACAAGTGCGACTACTTGTGCAAGCCATAAAGCTTCTGCACAGTAAGGAAAACAATCAGTTCATGAAGAAGTAGCCTACAGATAGGGAAAAGTATTTCTGAACCATATATCTGATAAGGAGTTGATATCCAAAATATATAAGGAATTTATAAAACTTAATAACATAGAAACAAATAACCTAATTTAAAAATAGGCAAAGGGGCAGGGTGTGGTGGCTCATGCCTGTAATCCTAGCACTCTGGGAATGCCCAGCACTTGGGAGGCTGAGACAGGTGGATTGCCTGACGTCATGGGTTCAAGACCTGCCTGAGCCAGTGTGAGAACTTGTCTCAAAAAATAGTCCCAGCTACTTGGGAGGCTGAGGCAAGAGAATGGCTTAAGCCCAAGAGTTTGAGGTTGCTCTGAGCTGTGACTTCACAGCACTCTACTGAGGGTGACAAGGTGGGACTCTGTCTCAAAAAAAAAAAAATCCTAGCACTCTGGGAGAACAAAGTGGGAGAATCACTTGAGCTCAGAAGTTTAAGACCAGCCTGAGCAAAAGTGAGAACCTGTCTCTACTAAAAATAGAAAAAATTTTAGCTGAGCATTGTGCAGGTGTCTGTAGTCCCAGCTACTCCAGAGACTGAGGCAGTGAGGTTGCTGTGAGCTAGGCTGATGCCATGGCACTCTAGCCTGGGCAACAGAGTGAATCTCTGATTAAAGAATAAAAGTAGAAAGGGCGGCTCCTGTGGCTCAAGGAGTAGGGCACCTGCCCCATATACCGGAGGTGATGGGTTCAAACCTGGCCCAGGCCAAAAAACAAAACAAAAACTGCAAAAAAAAAAAAGGTAGGAAAAGACCATGAATAGATATTTATACAAAGAAGACATGAAGAGCTCATAGGTATGAAAGGTGTTCAATCACACTAATTGTCAGGGAAATGCAAATTAAAACCACAATGATGTAACAAATGTTGGCAAGGATGTGGAGAAAAGGGAACAACTGTACATTATTGGTAGGAATATCAATTGGTACAGCCATTATTGAAAACAGCATTGAGGTTCCTTAAAAATTTAAAAAAACAAAAAAATACCTTATGATCTGGCATTCTCTTTTCTGGGTATAAATGAAACCAGTATCTCATGGAGATAATTGCATTCTGATGTTCATTGCAGCATCATTCCTAATAAGCAAGATGTGAAAACAACTTAAGGGTCTGTTGACAAACTAATGGTCAGAAATTTCATGACCATTACTCAGCTTGCCATTTGAGGAAACATGGATGAACTTGCTGGAGATTCTGCTAAGCTAAATAAGCCAGGCCCAGAAAGATACATCCTGTATGATCTCACTTCCATGTGAAATCTAAAAAAGCCAAATGCATAGAAAAAGGGAGTAGAATTATATTTACCAAGGGGCAAGATTTGAAGTGAGAAATTTATGTTGAGTCATATTTTCACTCAAAAAATAATGCATTGTAGCAAGGAAGAAAATGAGGCATCATACAGTTGAGATTTGCTAGGAGTGTGGATCTCAAGTGTTCTCATCAGACAAGGAAAGTTACCATGTGAGGTGAGGGGTATGTTAATTAGCTTGATTGTGATAGTTGCTTCCCAGTGTATGCGTATATCAGAACACCATATCATAGATCTTGAATATATATAATTGAACATATATAATTTTTGTCATTTGCACCTCAGTAAAGCTGAAAATAAAAACATCATTATGAGTTAGAAATTTTACTCCCACATGTCTAGCCAACAGATTCATGTATACATGTGTACCAAGTATGTGGGTGTTCAAAGTGTCTCTACTTATAATTGGCAAAAAGTGGAAATATTCCACAGATAACTAAATTGAAGTATATTCAGACAATGGAATATGTATAGCAATAAAAATGAATCATAATATAAATAATATCAAGGCAAATCTTAAGAATATAACATTGAGCAAAAAATTATGCATAGGAGAATGCTCACAGCATGATTCCATTTATAAAAAATAAATACAAGTCTAATCTGTGACATTAGAAGTAGGATAGTGGATACACTTGAGGAGGCAGAGGTAGTGGTGATTGCGAAGAGCCGTGACAGGACTTTTCCGATGTTAAAATGTTCTATTTCTCCTCAAGTGGTGGGACCATGGATGTGCTTATTTATTCACTGAGCTGTACCTTTATTATTTTATTCCTTTCTGTATGTATGTCATGGCCAAATGAAAAATAAAATGATAATAAGTTGATATTTATAATAAATACTATTTATATTTCAGATATACAACATGATGCTATGAGATACAAAGATCATAGGTAGTAAAAAGGTTAGTATAGTGAAGCAAATCAACATAGCCATCATCTCTCAGAGTTACCTTTTTTTACCCTGTTTTGTTTTTGTGAAAAGAGCTAAATCTCATTTAGCATACAGGAGCACTTGTATCACCTATAGTTCTCATGTTGTACATTAGATCTCTAGACTTGCTCATGTTATATACTTGCTACTTTATATAAAGTGATATTTTAAAATAAAGAAGGAATTTGGTCCCAGTGCTGTTGTTTTTTCTGTTGTTGTTGTTGCAGTTTTTTTTTGTTTTTTTTTTTTGCCAGGGCTGGGTTTGAACCCACCACCTCTAGCATAAACGGCTGGCACCTTACCCCTTGAGCCATAGGTGCCACCCTAAAGAAGAAATTTGAACATAGAATTATATATATATTTGGCTATATTTTCATTCAAATGTTAGCACATTATAAAAATACTAATAGATATATAAAACCCATGTTGAAAACCATTTCGGAGAAAGTTTTCATACTAGAAGAGAAACAGATTCTGGAGAAACTACAAGAAATTATGAGTGATAAAATGTCTTGGAAAAGTTTATTATTCTACCAAATAAACAAGTTAACAAGAAAGTAAATAAAACTAAGACTAAATAAAATAAATATAAATTTAATATAAATACTAGGAACATAAATTCCTACTAATCTAACAATATGATTAGAGACATTATAAACATGAAGCTTTGGGATCCAAAAAGACAGGGAGTGAGGGAAGAATATTTGTTGTTAGGAAGTAGATATATATTTTGATATATTAAGAAATTCATGGGAGTAAATATGTTTCTGCAGTTATGTTAAAGATACCCAACATAAAGAAAAAGATTACTATGGGCAGTGCCTGTGGCTCAAAGGAGTGGGGTGCTGGCCCCATATACCGGAGGTGGTGAGTTCAAACCTAGCCCCAGCCCAAACTGCAAAACTAAAAAAGAAAAGAAAAATATTAATAGTATGTACAAGTATTAAACTGAAATAAATCTATCCAATATAAAGCAGAAAAGGAGAATAAATAAATTAAAAGGTGCATAAATTATAAAATATGATCATATAACAGTACCAATATAATACTATTAAAAGATCTATAAAAGGCTACACTTCCAAATTAAGAGATTCATCCTCTGAATGTATAATATGAAACTCTAAAAATATGTTTTCTACATGACACATAGAAATTTTGAAAATAAAGCAATCTTAATGACAAAAAATATAGACATTGCAGACTTAAGTAACAAAGAGTATCTAGGCTGCCAGAATAGATAAAAATAGTAATAAAAATTATGGGATATGAATGGATTGATTATATGCTGTATTTAAAAGATATAATTAGGACCATAACACTCCTACCTAGAAGATTGGAGAATATTTTTATGAACCAAGGGGTAGGTGAGATTTCTTAGGACAGTTCTAACAAAAAGCATTAACTATGAAGGAAAAATTGATAAATTTGGACTTTATCAACTTTAAAACTTTCTTCTCCAAGGACACCATTCATAAAATAAAAAGGCAAGTCAGAGATGTAAAAATTTATTTCCAAATTTTACAAAATAATTGTATCTAGAATATATAAAGAACTCTTACAACTCAATTAATAAAAAAAACCTAATCAGCAAAGATTTGAATAGACCCTTCTTAAAAGAAAATATATAGACTATCAATTAAGACTGGAAAAGGTCCTCAGCATCAGGAAACTGCAGATTAAAACCTTAGTGACACAGTCTCTCCTTCCACAACCTCCAATTTCTGCATTTATCCACTCCAGTCAGGATTCCATCCCCACTACCCACTGGAAATGCTCTTGTCAGAATAATCAGTGTTTCTAATTCAGTGTTTATTTGTCTGTGCTCAAGTTTTCCTTTCAGCAGGATTCCATGGAGTTATTTACACTTTCCAACTTGAAACATTTTCTTCTCTTAGCTCTTCTTTTTATAATGTCAGCCCAGTCTTCCTCCCTGAAGTGAGAAATCATGTAACCACATTGCTTACCTAACACATCCTCTTAGCTGTCTTGGAGGCAGCCCACACTGATATGGCTCAAGAAGAAAGCCTATTTGCTAGGATTGTATTGAGCAGTTTTATGTCAATATTCATTAATGATATTGGTCTCAAGTTTTCTTTTTGTTGTGACCTTTCCTGATTTTGGTATCAGAGTGATAATTTGCTTCATAGAAGAAATTAGGTAGGGTTCCTCTTCCATATGTTTTGCAATATTCTGTAGTAGAGGTATGAGCATTTTTTTTTTTTAAAGTTTGGCAGAATTCTGGTATAAAACTAGGACTTTTTTTGTTTGGAAGCTTCTTTATTGTCATAATTTTGGTGCTTGAAATTGGTCTGCTCAAGAGTTCTGTTTCTTCTTGATTGAGGGAGGCAATATGATTCCAGGAATTTTCCCATCTTCTACATTTTCAGATTTCTGGCCCTAGAGATTTTTGTAGTACCCAGTTATGATATTTGTATTTCTGTGGTGTCTATTGTTATTTCTTCCTTTTTTTTGTTTATAATTGAGTTTATTAGAGCTCTTACTTTTCTGTTTCTGGTTAATCTGGCCAAGGGTTTGTCAATTTTGTTTATCTTTTCAAAGAACAAGACTTTTATTTTCTTAATATTCTGAATGATTCTTTTGTTCTCAATTTTATTTAGTTCCAACTTGATTTTGGTTATATTTTTCTTTTGCTGGGCTTGGGATTAGATTGTTCTTCTTTTTCCAGTTCCTTGAGATGGTGCATTACATCGTTTATTTATGCTCTTTCTGATTTATTGATGTGGGCATTTAAAACTACACATCAAAAAATTAATTCATCATGCCCAGGTGGGCTTCATCCTGGGATGCAAGCTTGGTTCAACACATGCAAATCTATGAATGTAATTCACCACATAACCAGAAGTAAAAACAAAGACCATATGATCTGCTCAATAGATACAGAAAAAGCATTCCACAAAATTCAGCATTTTTTTTGATGAGAACACTTAATAAAATTGGCATAGATAGGACATTCCTAAAATGAAAGAAGCCATCTATAACAAACCCACAGCCAACATCATATAGAAGAGAGAAAAACCAAAAGCATTCTGCTTACAACTGGAATCAGGCAAGGATGTTCACTATCACCACTACTCTTCAGCATAGAGCTAGAAGTTCTAGTCAATGCAGTCAGACAAGAGAAGGACATTGAGGGTATCCAAATGGGGACGGAGGAGATCAAACTATTGCTCTTTGCTGATGACATGATCTTATACTAGGAAACTCCAAGGTCTCAACCATGTGACTCTTGGATGTGATCAAGAAATACAGCAGCACCTCAAGATATAAAATCAGTGTACACAAATCCATATCCTTATTATGTCAACAATAGTCATGCTGAGAATCAAATCAAAGATACAATACCCTTCACAGTAGCAACAAAGAAAATGAAATGCCTTGGAATATGTTTACAAAGGATGTGAAGGCTCTCTACAGAGAGAACTATGAAACACCTAGAAAAGAAATTGCAGAGGATGTTAACAGATGGAAGAACGCATCACAGTCATGGATTAGAAGAATCATCATAGCCAAAATGTCTATACTTCCCAAAGCAATCTACAGATTTAATGAAATCTCCATTAAAATACCAACATCATACTGTGAAGATCTTGAAAAAATAGTTTTGCATTTTGTGTAAAACCAGGAAAAAAACCTGAATTGCCAATACAATTCTATTAAATAAGAAAAAATCTGGTGGTATCACCATCAGACTTCAGGTTATACTACAAGTCTATAGTGATCAAAACAGCACAGTATTGGCATTAAAAATAGAGTCATAGATCTATGAAACAGAACAAAAAATATAGGGATGAAACCAGCTTATCTGGTCATCTGATCTTTGACAAAGCAAACAAAAGCATACACTGGGGAAAAGAATCCTTGTTCCATAAATGGTATTGGAACTGGTTAACCACATATAAGAGTGAAACTGGAACCACACTTCTCACCACTTACAAAAATTAGCTCTCAATGGATAAAAGGTTTAAGCTAAGACATGAAACTATAAAAACTCTAGAAGAAAGTATTGGAAAAACTCTTAATCTTATTGGCCTAAGGAAAGAATTCATGAAGAAGACCCCACTGGCAATCATAGCAATAACTAAAGTAAATAAATGGGACCTGATCAAGTTAAAAAGTTTCTGATCAGCTAAGGACATAATCAGTAAAGCAGAGAGACACCCTACAGAATGGAAGAAGATACTTGCTTGTTACAAATTCAACAAAGGGCTAATAATCAGAATCAACAACCAACACAAGAAAAGCATCAAGAAAAGAGCAAACAACCCCATTAAAAACTAGGCCAGAGACACAAACAAAACTTTTCCCATGAGGACAGATGAATGCTCACCAAACACACACACAAATGCTCATTGTCTCTAATTATTGGAGAAATGCAAATCAACATCACTTTAAGATATCTTCTAACCCCAGTGAGAATGGCTCCCATCACAAGCTCCCGAAGCAACAGATGCTGGCATGGGTGTGTAGAGAAGGGAACACTTACCCACTGTTGGTGGGACTGAAATCTAGTTCAGTCTCTATGGCAGTGATTTTCAACTGGTATGCCATGAGAGGATCTTAGGTGTGCTGTGAAAATTTTAAAAGATTATTAATTAAATTATTTTTGAAAGAAATTCAAAGTAAGTAAGAGTATACTTGTACAGTAAATATACTCTTTTTTTACTCCCCCCCATTTTAGTATATGTGCTGCTGAAGCAAGAACCTTACTCTTTTTTCTTTTTTTTTTATCAACATAATTTAAGTGTGCCATGGAAGCTTAGCCATATAGGTTCAAGTGTACCATGAGATTAAAAAAGTTGAAAAACACTGCTTTGTGGAAGGAAGTTTGGAGAGTTCTCCAAGAACTAAAAGTAGATCTACCATTTGATCCTGCAATCCCATTAGTAGGTGTTTACCCAAAAGAAAAAAAAGACTTTTACATAAGGACATTTGCACTCAATATTTATAGCAGTATAATTCACAATCAGAAAGATGTGGAAACAACCCGAGCGCCCGTCAGCACATAAAATGGATAAATAAATTGTGGTATTTGCGGCTCCAGGCGGCCAGCGGGAGTGGGCCTAGGTTGCCTGGCTCCCGGCGAGCAGTAGCGGCGGCTGTTCGCGCGAGGCCCGGAGCCCCTCGCAGCCCCTCCTGGCGCCGTGCGTGGAGACGCTGCCCGCCGCTCGCCGCTAAGCCCCGCCGCCCGCCCGGGACCCGCCGGGGCTGGGGTGGCCTCGGGCTCCGGCTGGCCCAGCCGCTCCAGGCTGCGCGCGGCCCGCGGGTCTAGTCGCCCGCGGCCCGGCCGTCCCGTCCCAGGAAGTCCCGAGCGCCATGGCTCACTCCCCGGTGCAGTCGGGCCTGCCCGGCATGCAGAACCTAAAAGCAGATCCAGAAGAGCTTTTTACAAAACTAGAGAAAATTGGAAAGGGCTCTTTTGGTGAGGTGTTCAAAGGCATTGACAACCGGACTCGGAAAGTGGTTGCCATAAAAATCATTGATCTGGAAGAGGCTGAAGATGAGATAGAGGACATTCAACAAGAAATCACAGTGCTGAGTCAGTGCGACAGTCCATATGTAACCAAATATTATGGATCCTATCTGAAGGATACAAAATTATGGATAATAATGGAATACCTTGGTGGAGGCTCTGCCCTAGATTTGT
>CAUYON010077371.1:0-73365 GCA_963573935.1 Arctocebus calabarensis
GCCCTGGGTAGAGTGCCGTGGCGTCACACTGCTCACAGCAACCTCCAGCTCTTGGGCTTAAGCGATTCTCTTGCCTCAGCCTCCCTAGTAGCTGGGACTACAGGCGCCCGCCACAGCGCCCGGCTACTTTTTTGTTTTGCAGTTTGGCCGAGGTCGGGCTTGAACCCGCCACCTTTGGTATATGGGGCCGGCGCCCTGCTCGCTGAGCCACAGGAGCCGCCCCCCCACTCAATGTTTTTGATTGGCTTACTGAAGATCAAATGACCGTAAGAAGCTAGGTTCATCTCTTGGTTCTCTATTCTGGTCCATACATCTACCTTTCTGACTTTGTGCCAATACCATGCTGTTTTGATCACTATCGATTTATAGTGTAGTCTGAGGTCTGGTAGTGTGATTCCTCCTGATTTGTTTTAATTTCTGAGTAATGTCTTGGCTATTCAAGATTTTTTCTGATTCCATATAAAACAAAAAGTATTATTTTTTTGAGGTCTTTAAAGTATGACAGTGCTACTTTAATAGGGATTGCATTAAAATTGGATATTGCTGCAAGAATGTATTCATGATCTATATGTATTTGACTTAATAAAAATAAATAAAGAAAATTGCATATTGCTTTGGGTAGTATGCTTTTAACAATGTTGATTCTTCCCAGTCATGAGCATGGTATGTTTTACCATTTGTTAACATCTTCAGCTATTTCTTTTTCAGAGTTTCGTAGTTATCTTTACAGAGATCTTTCACATCCTTTGTTAGGTAAACTCCCAAATAGTTCATCTTCTTTGGCACGACTATAAAAGAAATAGAGTCCTTGACTGCTTTCTCAGTTTGACTACCGTTGGTATATATAAAGGCTACAGATTTGTGAGTATTGATTTTGTAACCTGAGACGCTGCTGTATTCCTTGATCACTTCTAAGAGTTTTGTAGTTGAATCTCTGGGATTTTCCAGATATACTATACAATCATACATCTGTGAGGAGTGAAAATTTCTTTGTTTGTTTTTTGTTTTTGTTTTTGTCGAGGCAGAATTCGATCCTATGCCCTGAACAGAGTGCAGTGACGTCATAGCTCACTGCAACCTCAGACTCCGGGTGTGGGCAGCTGGGTTTTTCCATTTTTTTTTTCATGAGTCAGGGTCTCACTCTCGCTCAGACAAGCCTCAAACTCCTGAACTCAAGCAATCCTGCCTCCCAAAGTGTGTGAGCCACAGCGCCTGGTGGAGTGGAAGTTTGATCTCTGCTCTTACTTGGATGCTCTTGATTGCCTTCTCTTGCCTGATTGCGATTGCTAAGACTTCCATTACAATGTTAAAAAGCAGTGGAGACAATGGGCAACCTTGCCTGTTTCCTGATCTGAGTGGAAATGATTTCAATTCAATACAATATTAGATGTGGATTTGCTGTAGATGGATGGCCTCTATCAGTTTAAGAAATGTCCCTTCTATATCTATTTTCTTAAGTGTTCTGATCATAAAAGGATGCCAGATATTATCAAAAGCTTTTTCTGCATCGATTGAGAGAATCATATGGCCTTTGTTTTTTAGTTTGTTTATGTGATGTAGTGTATTTATAGATTTATGTATATTGAACCAATCTTGAGACCCTGGGAGATAAAACCCACTTAGATTTACCCAGAAACAATTAGAAATGTTGAACAGACCTATATAAAGTTCTGTTCATAGTGCATAATTTATTTTATATGAGGCTGGATTCTGTTTGCTAGGATCTCATTGAATATTTTTACATCAATATTCCTTAAAGATATTGGTCTATAGTTTTCTTTTCTTGTTAGGTCTCTTCCTGGTTTGGGTATCAGGGTCATATTTGCTTCATAGAATGTGTTGGGATTTGTTCCTTCTTTTTCTACGTTTTGGAAAAGGTTATGTAAAATACGTACTAGTTTCTCTGTAAAGGTTTGGTAGAATTCTGATGTGAAGCCATCTGGTCCCAGACTCTTCTTTCTTGGGAGATTTTGTATAGTTGATGTTGTACTTTATATAGGTCTGTTTAACATTTCTAATTCATTCTGGGTAAGTCTAGGAAGTTGGCATGCTTCCAAGTACTGGTCAATTTCTTTCAGATTTTTGTATTTCTAAGAATAGAGTTTTTTTGCAGTATTCATTAAGGACTTTTTGAATTTCTGAGGTGTCTGTTGTTATTTCACCTTTGTCATTCTGATTGATGATATTAAGAATTTTACTTTTCTGTTTCTGGGTAGGTTAGCCAAGTTTATCAATTTTATTAATCTTTTCAATAAACCTATTTTTTCATTTGTTGATCTGTTGAATGACTCTTTTGTTCTCAATTTCATTTAACTCTGCTCTAATTTTGGTTATTTCATTTTTACTGCTGAGTTTGGGGTTGGAATGTTCTTCCTTTTCCAGCTGCTTGAGATGTCCTATTAAGTTGTTGACTTCTTCTCTTTCCGTTCTCAGGCTATATATGGCAAGACACAAATATTTTTTTTATTCCTTTTTAACAAATTTTTTTCAACATTTTTCCCTTAGACTTTTATTTTTCTTTCTTTTTACTTTTTCTTGTAATTATAATTTTTCACTGTTTCCTTATTCAATAGTAAGGGCTCAATTTTTGCTAGCTTTTCGGCTCCTGTTATTCTTCCTCCTCCCCCAATTATATCCCTTAAGCTTTTTTGTTTGCTTGCTTTTATAGTATTTTTCTTTTTCTTCTCTATTTGGTCGAGGTGGGGTCTTGTTTCTACTTAGGCTAGTTAGGAGTTCCTGACCTTGAGGGACCCACCCAACTCAGATTTCCACAGGCTAGGAATTGTAGGTGTAGGTCAAGGAACTCTACCAAATATCACTATTACTCCTATCTCTCTCTTTCTGTGCCTCCTTTATTTTAGTCAACCTTTCCTTTTAACCTCCCCTTTCCTTTTTCTTTTGTCTTTTTTAATCTTTTCTCCCTTCTTGCTCTTCACTCTTCTCTTCCTTTCAGTTCTATAACAAAAGGACGCTTCAATGCCTAAAGTCAGAGACAAAGTAACCTAAAGAGGAGGAGGAAGTGAACAAAAAGTAGGGGAGGGAAGCAGAAAAAAGGAAAATATTCATGAGGAAGAAACGACAGAAAAATCCTGGCATAAAAAAACAACATAAAAAACCAGAACAGAGCAATCTCCCCAAGGGATCATGAGGTAGCTACTGCAGAGGACTCCACCTATTAAGAAATATTAGAAATGACAGAAAGAGAAAGGGGATATAAAGTATGGATGGTAAAAACAATGAAGGAAATTGCTGAGAAAGTGGAATATAATGAAAAGGAAATCCAAAAAAAGAACCAAATAAGGGATGAAAAATATGAAGAATATAGAAAGGATATAGTGGAGCTTAAGGAATTGAAGCAATCAGAGAACTTCAGAGAAAAGAGGATCTAAAGAGTTAGAGGATAAAGCTCTTTAGCTGACACAAGCAGCTAAAGAGACAGAAAAATAAGAGAGAGAAAGAGAGAACACTCTCTGAGAGAATTGAGACTTCAAAAGCATTGAAACATATGAATTATAGATATTGCAGAAGGGTAAAAAGAATGTCCCTGAGAAATGGAAGCCCTACTAGAGGATATCATAAATGAAAATTTCCCAAGTATCATCAAAGATTCTAACACATTGCTTTCAGAGAGATATTGAACCCCAGGTTGAGTCAAATCAAACACAGTTTCTCCAAGACACATTGTCATGAACCTGTCAAAGTCAAGACAAAAGAAAACTTTGCAAGCAGCCAGAAGTAGTAACAATTGACATATAGAGCCAAATCCATCAGAGTAACAGCAGACTTCTCAAATGAAACTTTTCAAGTCAGAAGAGAATGATCATCTACATTTAATCTTCTTCTTCTTCTTCTTCTTCTTTTTTAAAGAGACAGAGTCTCACTCCATCACCCTCAGTAGAGTACCATGGTAGCACACCCAGCCCATAGCAACCTCCAACTCCTGTGCTCAGGCGATTCTCCTGCCCTAGCCTCCCATGCAGCTAGGACCACAGGCACCTGCCACAACGCCCAAACATTTTCTTGCTGCAATTTGGCCGGGGCCGGGCTTGAACCTGCCACCCTCAGTAATGTGGCCAGTGCTCCTCTCACTGAGCCACAGGTGCCACCTATATTTAACCTTCTTAAAGAAAATAATTTTCAGCCTAGAATTCTATATCCTGTTAAGCTAAGCTTTAAAATTGATGGAGAAATCAAACTTTTCCCTGATATGCAAACATTGAAGAATCGTGCCACAAGAAGACCAGCTCTACAGGAAATACTTAGACCTATTATTTATCCTGAACATCACAATGGACCACCAGTAAACTAAACACCCAGAAGCGAAAGGACAAAACCTAGCTTCTACAATTATGCAAAAGATAATACTGGAGCTGGTTCCCGTTGTGTTGAAACTTGCTGTGTGTGTCATTTCCAGGTGTCTCAGAACAGAGTTGCCAATGGTCAGGAAGGAATATGCCCAAGTTTTATTGTGACTACTGTGATACATATCTCACTTATGACTCTCCATCTGTGAAAAAGACACATTGCAGTGGGAGGAAGCACAAAGAGAATGTGAAAGACTACTATCAGAAATGTATGAAAGAACAGGTCCAGAGCCTGACTGACAAAACAATGGCTGCATTTCAACAAGGAAAATACCTCCTCCTCTATTCTCTGCTCCTCCTCCTGCAGGGGCGATGATTCCACCTCCCCTCAATCTTCTGGGTCTTCCCCATCCTGATATGATGCCAGCACCCCATATGAGAGGCCCTCCCATGATGCCGATGATGGATCCTCCTCCTCCTCCTGGGATGATGCCAGTGGGAACCTGTTCCTGGAATGAGGCCACCCATGGAAGGTCACATGCCAATGATGCCTGGGCCTCCAATGATGAAACCTCCTGCTCATCCCATGATGGTGCCCACTCATCCTGCAATGACTCAACCACACAGATAAGGATAGACAGGAGTTTTCTTTATGTCAATTTCATATTACTTGCTCTGCTTCACTAGGAGATCATGGTGCTGTGACTATGGATATTTTCTTAATAGCATGATAAGGAAAACTTGCTCCCCCTTTCTATCAAAGAGAGAATAGTTTTGAAGGGAAGAAGTGGAACTCAAAAAAGGGGCAGTTTTCATTTGTATTGTGAAATGTGAAAATAAAATTATTAACTGCTTTAGTTAAAGAAATACAAAAGTAAACAATGGACTTTCACAAAATAAGATGAACAGAACTCCACCACACTTATCAACTTTCTCAGTAATTGTTAATGCCTTGAATTCCTGACTGAAGAGGCATAGGTTCACTGGTTGGATGAAAAAGTACAAGCCCCTCCATATGCTACTTACAGGAAACACACCTAGCCTCAAAAGACAAAGGAAGACTTAGGGTGAAGGGATGGAAGACAATAGATTGCATCTACACAATAAAAAAATTATACATCATGATCAAGTAGGCTTTATTCAAGGGATACAAGGCTGGCGTAACACACACAAATCCATAAACATAATACATCATATCAATAGAAGCGAAAACAAAGATCATATGATCCTCTCAACAGATGAAGAAAAAGCATTTGAAAAAATTCACCATCCTTTTCTAACAAGTACACTTGAGAAAATAGGCACAGGTGGCACATTTCTTAAGCTGATCAAAGCCATCTATAACAAACCCACAGCTACCATAATACTGAATAGAGTGAAAGTGAAAGCTTTTCCACTTAGAACTGAAACCAGACAAGGATGTCCACTATCACCACTATTATTCAATATTGTGCTGGAAGGTCTAATCAATGCAATCAGGCAAGACGATATAAAGGTCATCCAAATTGGGGCAGAGGAGGTCAAACTCTCGCTCTTTGCTGTTGATATTATCTTCTACTTAGAAAACTCCAGAGACTCAACCACAAAACTCCTGGAAGTAATGAGGACATACATTAATGTCTCAGGGTTTAAAATCAATGTCTACAAATCAGTAACCTTTGTATACACCAATAACAGTCAAGTTGAGAAGCAAATCAAGGATATAATTCCCTTTGTAGTAGCTTCAAATAAAATGAAATACCTCGGAAAATACTAACAAAAGAGGTGAAGGATTTTTGCAAAGAGAATTATGAAACCCTAAGAAAAGAAATAGAAGAAATTAGGGTGGCACTTGTAGCTCAGTGGGTAGGGTGCCGGCTACATACACCCAGGCTGGTGGGTTTGAATCCAGCCCAGGCCAGCTAAACAACAATGACAACTGCAACAACAACAACAACAAAATAGCCAGGAGTTGTGGCGGGCACCTGTAGTCCCAGCTACTTGGGAAGCTGAGGCAAGAGAATTGCTTAAGCCCAAGAGTTTGGGGTTGCTGTGACACCACAGCACTCTACCCAGTGCAACAGCTTGAGACTCTGTCTGAGAAAAAGAAAAAAGAAAGAAATAGAAGACATTAACAAATGGAAGAATATACCATGCTCTTGGGTGGGAAGAATCAACATTGTTAAAATGGCTATACTACCCAAAGCAATCTACAGTTTCAATGCAATCCCCACTAAAATACCAACATCATACTTTAAAGAACTAGGAAAAAAATAGTACTTTGGTATGGAACCAGGAAAGGCCCGTATAGCCAAGGTTATTCTTAGTAATAAAAACAAAGTGGAGGCATCACCCTACCAGACTTCAGGCTATATTACAAGTCCACAGTAATCGAAACAACGTGGTATTGACACAAATATTGAGACACAGACATATGGAACAGAATAGAAAACAAAGAGATGAAACCAGTCTCTATTTGCCACCTGATCTTTGATGAACAAATGAAAAGCATACAGTGAGAATAAAAATCCCTATTCAACAAATGGGGCTGAGACAATTGGATAACCACATGTAAAAGACTGAAAACTAGACTCACTCTTTTCACCACTTACAAATATTGACTCAAGATGGATAAACTATTTAAATAGAAGGCATGAGGAAGATAAAAATCTTGGAAGAAAGTATGGGAAAAACTATTGATGATGTTGGACTGAGGAAAGACTCCATGACAGACTTCAGCAGCCATCACAACAACAAAAATAAACCAATGGGACTTAATTAGCTGAAACACTTCTGCAGAGCCAAGGACATGACAAAGCAAAAAGACACCTTTGGGAATGGGAAAAGATATCTGCAAGGTATGAATCTGACAAAGGGTGGATAACCAGAATCTACAGAGAACTTAAATTAATCAACAACAACAAAAAAGAACAAACAATCCTATCTATCACTGAGCAAGAGACATGAACAGAACCTTCTCTGAGGAAGACAGATGCATGGCTCACAAACATTTGAAAAAATGTTCATCGTCCCTGATCATCAGAGAAATGTAAGTCAAAAACACCCTGGGATATATATCACCTAGCCCCAGTAATAACAGCCCATATCACAAAGTCTCGAAGCTGCAGATGCTGGCATGGATATGGAGAGAAGGGAACATTTTTACACTGTGGTGGGACTGCAAACTAATATAACATTTTTGGAAGGAAGTATGGAGAATCCTCAACAAACTCAAATTAGACCTCTCATTTGATCCTGGGATCCCATTACTAGGCATCTACCCAAAAGGAAAAAAAAAATCCTTTTACCATAAGAACATTTGCACTAGACTATTTATCACAGCTCAGTTTCCAATCGCCAAAATGTGGAAACAACCTAAATGCCCACCAACCTAGGAACGGATGAACAAGCTGTGGTATATGTATACCATGGAATACCATTCAGCCACCATAAAAGATGGAGACTTTATATCTTTTATATTAACTTGGATACAGTTGAAACATCTTCTTTTTAGCAAAGTATCAAAGAATGGAGAAGCAAGAATCCAATGTAATCAATTCTACTATGAAGCCAATAGACGATCCAATATATACCCAAATAAGAGAAAAACTCAAATCATTTCAAGGTTCGGGGCAGAGGAACAAGGAAGTGAGGAGAAGGGACGAGGGAGGAAGATGGGGAATTCATACTTAAGGGGCACAGTGTTATTGTATATAGCACACCTCTTGGGGGCGGGATACAATTATAATAGGGACTTTACCTAGCAAATAAAAACAGTGTAACCTAATTCTTTGTACTGTCAATTAACCTGAAACAATAAAAAATATATATATAACTGAAGTATATATAACTAAATGTTAACTTCTGTTCATTCTGCTGGCTGATCGATGGGTGTTTATTGTATTCACCTATCTAATTTTCCATTTTTCAACATAAAAACAAAAATCATATGACTAAATTACCAAAATATTCCCATCAATTTTTATAGTTTATAATTGTTAACCTAGGAAGTCCCAAGGACCACAAGTGGTGAGGAATCACAAACAATGTGAAAGAGAGTTGCAAAAAATGCAAGTAAAGAATACTCATTCTGAAAAAAAAAAAAAAAAAGAATACTCATTCTGGTAAACAAACAGAAGTTTGTGTTCAATTACTATTGAGTCTTTTTTGTGCAAAAGAGCACATTTGTTTACCAAACCTCGAGAAGAAAAGCTGATGCAACATGCACTAAGAGACTGCATTTCTTTCTCCCATTACATGCTACCTATTACAGCTGTGAAGCTTCCCTTTTCCAAGTTACCTACAGCTGCACAGTAACTAAGGCATCCCACAGAAAGGTAGATTTCATTCTGACACCTGCATAGTTCCTGAAGCACTAGGAATGGCATTACCGGGAGTGTTCCCGAAGTTCAGAGCACCTTAAACAAGACTAATGGTTCTAACGGTGGGGATAACACACACACACTTTGTAACGATTTCCTAATTAAGGAACAGAGCTTCCTGGTTGTAGTTTATATAAGAACTTCCCCCCCTCAAAATCAGGAAGCACATGTTACAGCAAATTGACATCTGCATAACTAATATACTCGTACACCTGTTCATTAAGCCAAATACGGAACACTGCTAAATGTCACCAGAACACTATGTTTAACAACATGCATAGGTAATGCTGTATATTTTCAAATGGGCCTCAATAGCTCTCCAGGTAAGACAGGAAGGACAAATAAAGTTGTCTAGAGGTTCTAGGGAAGACTTTCCCTTGTCTGAAGTGGTAATTTAAATAGCAGAATTGAAGTATGGTTCTTATCTCAAACCGGTATAGTCATACCTCAGTTAATGACAGGGATACATCGTCCTTAGTCAATTTGGTCATTGTGTGAACACCACAGTATAAACCTAGATAGTACAGCCTACTACACACCTAACATATATAGAATACCCTCTTGCTCCTAGGTTACAAACATATACAGCATGCTACTGAATGGAGTACTATAGACAACTGTAGCACAATGGTAAATGCAATATTTGTACATCTAACCATGTGTAAACATAGAAAAGGTACAGTAAAAATATGATGCACAAGATAAAATATGGTACACCTGCAGAGGGCACTAACCATCAATTGAACTTGGAGAACTGGAAGTTGTTCTGGGTGAGTCCCTGAGTGCTCAGTGGAAGTGAAGGCCTAGGACATGACTATCCGCTACCGTAGATGCTATAAACACTGTATGCTAAGGTTGTGTTAAAAGGATGAAAATGTCTTTCTTTAATAATAAATTAACTTTAGATTAGGGTAACTTTTTAACTTTATACATTTTTAATCATTTTAACTTTTTGACTCCTGTGAAATAACACAGATTACACCATAAAAGCATTGCACAGCTGTACAAAAATATTTTCTTTCTTTATATCCTTATTCTGTAAGCTTTTTCCCCTTTTTTTATTGTTTGGGATTCATTGAGGGTACAAAGAATTAGGTTACACTGATCGCATTTGTTAGATAAAGTCCCTCTTGTAATTGTGTCCCATCTCCACAAGGTGTGCCATGTACTGCAACTCCCCAAGAGGACATTCCTTTTAAGAATACAGTTTGGGCATACATCACACCCAGGCTTTTCTGATTTAATATGGTCCATCTTACCCTGGTGCAAATCCTGCACTCAATTTAGTTTAATTCAGAATGCAGGTAACCTTCCTAATAAGACTAAACAAAGTAACAACCCCAAAAATTTGTAGCCAGGGTTCTCAACTTGACAATGTAGGATTTTTAAAGTCTTGGTTTCACGTAAATCTGAGCATGTCTAGAAGATTACTATTGTAGATTCCACCAGGGATTTATCGAAGGTTAACTGCTGGGAAACTGCTTATGCTAGAAAAAGCTACTTCGCTAGCTCCTCCTCATCTTCTGGTAACTTCCACTTGGTTGTCTAACACACTTCTCAAATTTACCACATCCCAAACCAAACTCTTAATTTTACTCTCAAACCTTTTCCTCTCACACTCTTCTCCATTTCAACAAATGGCAACTCAGCCCTTCCAATTGTTCAAGAAAAGAAAACAAATGTGGAGTTGTCAAAAACTCTTCTCTCTTATAGATCACATTCCAGTCTTTAACGAATCCAATATTAATTCACCTCTCATCACCTCCATTACTATGGAAGTGTTACTAGCTGTCATCACTTGGAGCCTGGGTTTATTGCAGTAACCTCATAACCAGGCTCCATTCTGTTCCCCTCCTTCTTTCTACCCTGCAAATTAATTAATTAATGTTACACTTCTATTCAAAACCCTCCAATGGATTCCTAACTTGCTCATACAGAAAACAATTCTTCAGTAATAGCCTAGAGTACCTACTTTATTTAAGGCCTGTTGCTTAGGTACTTGGACCTCATTCCCTACTATTTTCCTCTCATTCTCTCTACACCAGCCACACTAACTTCCTCTCTGTTTTTGAAATATATGAAACCAACTCCCCATAGGCAGGGCCTTTATACTTTATGTTCTGTCATCACCAGGCTGTCCCCGGCTTCATCACTCTCACCCTTAAAGATAATACAGCTCAACATCACAACTCTCCCTCTTGGCCTTCCCTTTTCTCTTTGCCTGCTTCATTTTTCTCCATAGAATGTATCACCAGACAACATAGGACATATCTTATTTGTTTATTATTTATATCTTCCACTTGAGTTAAGCGCCATTAAAAAGGGAATCTGTGACTTTTTTTGTTCAGTGTTATAAACACTAGCATTCAGAATTATGCCTGGGAAAGAATAGGCACTTCAATCACTTTACAATTTATCTTACATATATAGTTTCCCACTGGTACAAGATGATTTATGTATAAAGCAATGTATTCCAGTATCATTAATAGTAAAAAATTATAAATTTTTACCAACTGGAGATAGATTTAATAAATTATAGTACACTGGACATTGTTTATAATAGCAAAAAATTTAAAACACCCCCCCAAAAGCTCATCAAGAGAAGACTGCTTAATTAAACTACACTATACTCAATGGTCTATTCTGCTGCTATATTAGTGATCCAGGAAGCTCTTTATGGAATAATATGGAACTATCTTTAATAACCATTATTAGGTGAAATAATATATATAAGACTGTGCAGTATATGTTACCATATATGGAAAAAAGAGGGAAGAATATTTACTGGTATATGCATAAAATATTACTGGGAGAATGTACAAGAAGTTAATTACATTAGTTACTTTTAGAAAGAGAGGTGGAGGACAGAGGTTGAGAGGAAGGCCTTTCATTCTACTATTTTCTGCCTGATGGATTTTTAACCACATAAATATCTATACCAAAAATAAAGAGAAAAAGAAACAGTGGTTGCATCACCAATGCCTCTAATATATGAATGCATAGTAGAGAAATTCTCTGTGGCACAAATTGGGGGAAATGTACTTTGTCCAGTCAAGATTGCACCAGAGAAAAGAAGTCTAAGCTTCTAAGTAGCACCAATAACAGTCAAAGCAGACAAGGAGCAAAATGATATGCACCACAGTAATCTCATAACCAATCTCTAGCAGCCTAGAGGAACACTAGAATGTATGAAATAAGCAAAATTTTAACAAATATATGTCATGAGTAGTGGGGCATTTAAAGAAGCTCTGCTTTCAACACGGCTAATGAATTCCATCATCTTCACAACAGTATTATGTTTAAAAGCCACATTTCTTTATTATATTCTATTTTAATGGGCAAATAATAATTGTATATATTTGTAGGGTACAATGTGATATATGTATACATTGTAAAATGATTAAACGAGGCTAATTATCATATCTGTCACCTTACCTACTTAACCACTTTTTGGGGACAACTGTTAGAGCCATTTTGAAATATAATTATTAATTATAGTCACCATGCTGTGCAATAGCTCATAAAAGAAACTTACTCCTTCTGTCTAATTGAAACTTTGTATACTTCAACCTATTTTCCCCTTTGCTATTCCTCCTCCCAAACCCCAGTCTCTGGTAACCATCATTCTACTCTCTACCTAGGAGTTCAACTTTTTTTAGATCTTACATAAAACTGAGATCATGCCAATATTTGTTTTTCTGTGGCTGGCTCTCCCATGTTCAGTGTAGCATTATTCACAATAGCCAAGACATGAAAACAACCTAAGTATCCATCAATGATGAATGCAGTTTTTAAATACTGTATAGAAGAACCTCCAAAGTTGACCACTTCCTTAAGTTGGCCTAATTTCCATAGAATGGACTTGTACCACATATCAATAGACCTAGTTCCTCATGTTGATCACCTCCGTATGTTTCTTATAGTCCCTTGAGTGGTCAATATACAGAGGTTCTACTGCATATACAAAAAACAAAATATTCTTCAGTCTTTAAAAAGAATGAAATTCTGTGATTTGCAATATTAAGAATGAACCTGGAGGACATAATGTTAAGTAACACCTATTATTTCTCACCATTGGCAAAAACACATTCATTTTCCTATTCACTATTTATGATTTATAAAAGAAAATCAAATTATAATAAAAGATTAAAATATCTGCACAAACATCTCCTGTAAATGCAAAAATAGCAAAGCTGTTACAAAAACAGAATTATTGGTTGGCATGCGGCATTATCATGTCTATAAAAATGTCTGAATTCACTGTATGAAAAGTAATTTAAGAGTTCCAATTAGTTAATATGTCTGCAGGGATACTTTAAAAGTTAAATATATAAAAGTCAAGGACTTCTTAGACATTATATATCCAAGTAAGCTACCCTAGAAAATTCCTAAACCAGTTAAGGAGAAACAGAGAGGACTTTAGTTCTTGCAATTGAAGACTCAAGACTAATTCAAATTTATTTCATGTGTAATACTTTCCTTGGTTTCATTTCTACCCCAAGATTAATATAACCTGGGAATATATTGGTCTTAAATATTAATTAAAAGTATACATACAACTACCATCAGGCACTGCAGTGGATTAATTTTCTCAGTAGCTGTACAAGGTAGGTAATTGTATTAATCTGCTAATCACCAAAATACCACAGATTGTATGTTTCAAAGAACAGAAATTTATTTCTCACAGTTCTAAAAGTAGGAAGTCCGAGGTCAAGGGGCCTCCAGGGTAGGTTTCATTCTAAGGCCTCTGTTAGTTTGTCAAAAGCCATCATCTTCCTGTGTATTCACAAGGCCTTTCCTCAATTTGTATATGGAAAAAAGAGAAAGGGAGCTATCCAGTGTCTCTTCTTATAAAGATACTACTCCTATCTGACCAAGGCCCTATCTTTGTAAACTCATTTAACTTTATTTCATGTATGTATGTATGTCTGTATGTATGCATTTTTTGAGACAGAGTCTTATTCTGTCTACCCTCAGTAGAGTGCTGTGGCATCACAGCTCACAGCAACCTCAAACTTTTGGGCTCAAGTGATCCTCTCACCTCAGCCTCCTGAGTAGCTGGGACTACCAGCACCTACCACTATGCCCAGCTAGTTTTTCTATTTTTAGTAAAGACAGGGTCTCATTCTTGCTCAGGCTGTTCTCAAACCCCTAAGTTTAGGCAATCCATCAGCCTCAGCCTCCCAGAATGCTAGTGTTACTTTACGGGCATGAGCCAGAGTGCTGGCCGTTATCTAACTTTAATTATTCCCTGTAAAGGCCCCAACTCCAAATACAGTAATACCTGGGGTTAGAACTTCAAAATAATGAATTTTGGAGAGACAATATTCAATTCATTCCAGTATTATTATTCCTGTTTTATAAATAAGAAAACAGATGTCCTCAGAGATTTGTGAAAGATCTCAGAGAAAAGTGAAATGACAAGAGGTAGAATTTAATTCTAGGCTGTATGGCCCTGAAACATCTGCTTTTGCCAATAGGCTCCACATACTGAAGGAGACTCACAGTTGCCTCCTATATATTTATTATTAAATAATTTGAGATAAGAAGGTTCAGTGGAGATGCTGAAGATATCCCGTGGTTTTAATACTCCTCATAGAGTTCTTCCTTACAGACTAACCAAAGTGCTTTCCTGTGCCTTCCTGAATATTAAATCAAAGCTGTAGTTCCTTTTTTCTGTACATGACTTTGTATCCTTACTTGTCCAAATTGGATTTCTGAATTTGGTAGTCAGTGATCCTTGCAGAAAGTGCTGGGAATTATTTATTTTTTTGTGGTTGCAGGGGAAAATGAATATCAAAGAATATAGATGGAGTAGTAGCTTGGGGTAGGTGTTCCAAACCGACCTCGTCCAGTCTTATAAAGTGATTTTTATGTAACTTATGAAAAGAGAACTAGAGTGAGAGCTCTGGAGATTATGTCAGGGATCCAAGGGCTAATAGAAGTCACCAGATGTAAAAAATCATTGGGCAGAGTGGAGCAATACGAACCCTGCAGACACAGGTATGATGATGAATAAGCCCAAACCAAAAAAACAGTAGCTGCCTAGTTTGTGATCACTTCTACCCCTCCTCCCCAAATACTACCAGACTCACCCAGAAAAGCCTCAGAAAAGAACCTGAGACAAATTCTAGGAATCATATAGGCAGGGGTTTAGAACTGAGCTTGTGGCTATTAACAAGGAAATATTTATCAGCTGTGAAGGATAGAAAATTTAGATTACATATACCATATGGCTAATGATACCTGCTTCATAGCAGTCTTGTGAGAAAGAAATAGAACAAACATGTAAAACTTGTAATATAATATAAAGGTCAGCAAACTTTCTGCATAGGGCCACACAGACTTCTACTGTAACAACTCAACTCTGCCATTGATTGTAGTGTGAAGGCAGACATGAATAATAAGTAAATGAACAAGCATGGCAGTATTTCAATAACATCTTGTATAAGAAATAATAGGTGGCCGACCACATTTGGCCTGCAGGCTCTAGTTTGCCACCCCGGACATAATAGATGCTCAGTGTCTGGTTCCTTATCCTTTCCCTTCTGCAATTAGGGTTCATTTATTCTTGTTTCCACTTTTGAAAATGTGAGTACATACTCAAAATATCCCTTGCTATAACACTTGACTGATAATTCTGTTTTTCTAATATGGTACACATAATCAAACACATGTATACTCCTCATAGATTTTCAAATGTGTCAATCGTACAGGGATTAATTATCTGATCCCATATTCTAGTGTCCTTTATGGTATTCTCCATATATTGTCATGCAATTTTTTCATATGTCTACAAGAAAATGACCATAAGAGCAAATTAACCTTAATGAAAACTATAAAATTAGATTCTACCATCCACTAATTATGGGGGTTGAATGAGAACTTATATGGAGGTACAGTGCTTAGTAATACTTCACTTGGGATACACCGGTTTACAATAAAATGAAAAACCATGTTCTATAAAAAAAAAAGCACATAAATCAGACCTTTGAATTTAATGTAATACAGTTTTTTATTCTATACACATAAAAATATTCTCGAATATCTCAATTTGGTTTGTTGCTGACTGAGCTCAATGGGAAACAACCAGAGTTACATTGTCCCTGTTTCCCTGGCTCGGATTCCAACTGATTTCAATTTTATCTTTCTGCAGTAATTTTCTTTAGTTCAGAAACCACATCAGTATATTCTATTGAAGATGATCAGAGCATTAAAAAAAATTGGGAAGGGTAAGACAGGAAGTACTTAACCTTTCCACTTCTTTCCTTGTTTTTGAAGTCAAGTTTAGTCTGTTGGTGACTATATGAAAGCAGAAAACTAATACTTGAAATCATTTCAGAAATGTGGAAAGACATGATAAGAATAAGATTCATATAAAATTTAAGTTCTCCTTAGGACAAACAGACTCATAACCCTCTCTTACTTCTGCACCTATAATCCTCTCTGCTATACTCTCAAGCTTCTTAGAAAAAAGTCAAATACCATCTCTGTGTCCTTTCCTCCTATTCTCTCACCTACCTGTAATCTAATTCTAACACAACCATTCACACTGAACCAGAATGTTGGAATCTCCATAAATAGGGCCTCAGATCTTCATCACTTAAAAATACCGAGTTAATTCTGGCTATTAGCAAGATTTGGAAAAACTGCTCTATAGCATATAGCACAACACTGTAACAGCTCAATAATTATTCCCAAATAGAAAACTGTAAGTATTGTCCACACTAATTGATGAAGTTTCCCTTTGTAATTTCTTTCATATCTCCAAATCTAACACTGAAGGCAATACTTGGTCAAAAGTTGGCTCATGGCTCAGCACCTATAGCTCAAGCGGCTAAGGCACCAGCCACTTACACCAGAGCTGGCAGGTTTGAATCTGGCCCAAGCCTGCCAAACAATGAGAACTACAACCAAAAAATAGCTGGGTTTTGTGGCGGGCGCCTGTAGTCCCAGCTACTCGGAAGGCTGAGGCAAGAGAATCGCTTAAGCCCAGGAGTTGGAGGTTGCTGTGAGCCAGGGCAATAGTTTGAGGCTCTGTCTCAAAAAAATGTTGGTTCACAGTAGTAATAAATGATGAGATTTTAAGAGAAAGCAAAAGATCCTCAAGAAACATTCTGTTTACTCTATGACTCTGCCAGGGATATAGAAGTTTGGGGAATAAATAAGAATGCACTTAAGGCATTAATTAAAACTATGTACATAACAAATACTAAAATAAATATTAGATACCATTGTCTCTCTCTCCTCTTGTAAATGCAGTTGTCACAAAGGCAGAAGAGATGACCAAGAAAAAAAAAAAAACAATAATGTCCTATCAAAAAGGAAAGTAAAAGGTAGTTGAAACATAAATTTATTCTTGCTTATGATATAAACACTCCTATTTTCCCAGGCCACTGCAAACAATCAAGGCAGGCAAGGACTTGAAATATGTGAAATAAGAAGACAGAAAATATTTCATTCAATAAAAATTGAAGTCTTCAAAAAAGGGAAAATTTTGTCTAACCAAAATTCAGAGTTGAGCTTGACAAAAATGCTAAGCAAGTATACCATAGTTTAGTTTCATTGTTTTTACACACCAAGTAGTCAGTTTAAAGCTTATATGATTTAGAACAACAGATCTTAAGAACCAAACTCTAGCAAAAGTGTATTTTCCTAAATACAATACTCTGTTTTAGGTTAAGGTCAATTTCAGTTATGTTCTGAGTTCTATGGCATGCTGATACTACCTATAAACCTGAGTTCAACCTGAGTTCAACATGTAAGCTGTGTATCAACACAAATGGAGTCAATTGCACACAAACATAGTCAACAGGTGAGCTCAGTTGCTCAGTTAAATATTGAGTCACTGATAATCACAACTGGTGTGTATGCCTCTGCATGTGTGTATCATGAAATAGAGTATATTTAATATACTTATAGTATAGTTAGGCAGCTTCAGTTTAACAATGAGCTTCCATGAGGTACTTTATTCTACTAAATGCCAGACACAGTTCGGACTGAAAGCTTTCACAAATTAAAAAAAAATAATAATTAAAATAGAAAAAAAGGAAAGAGTTCTTGGAAGAGGGCCCAGCTATAGGAAATCTCTCACCTTTGAAAACTAGCTTTTAATAATAATATATTGAGTGCTGTAGAGCATTTTTAATATTACTGCAAAATATGTAATATTGAACAAGAATGTAAGTCTAGTCATTTATTGTAGAATAATTGGTAATTGCCTGTGTACCTTTTATTAATTTTTGAGGCCAAGAATTAGATAATAGAGGGTCCTGTGCTGTTTATAAAGGCATAGATAAGATGAAAGCAATTATTATGATTAAACACTAAATCTCAAGGAAAAGCAAAACTAAAATGTATACTGTATCTTCAATCTTTGGCCCCTAAAATTCTTACTAGTTTTCCAAAATTTACGGACTACAGACAGAGCTATTACCATATAAAGTTAAAAAAAATGAGAAAGGAAAAAAAACCTTATAAAGCTTAGAATGAACCCTGCTTTATATATTAAAAAAAATCAGAAATACCTCTAATTGAAGGTTTTACTGGAAGCTTAGTGAAGATAAAAGAGAAGGTAATAGCCCAGGTAAGAAGCAGCTGCTAATAGTCTCAGACAGCAAATAAATTTGACTGTATCAGGACAGCAACCTGCTGACTCTTTTTCTTCTCAAACTATTTCAAACCTGCTGTGCTCACCATTAGGCTGGCCTTTACTTCACCCCAGCCACTTCAGACCTATCACTGTGGGAGATCATTGTTGCTTCTCTCATGGCTGCCACCAAAGTGTGCGTCTGCTTTTAGCACAGAACACTTTGAATCTGAACTTAAGCACTGGTTATAACTACAGAGATGGAGCAGTACGCCAATACATAAAATCAGGAACATAAGTGTCATAAAGAAATACAATCAAATTAAAATCTTCAAACTGGCTTATATGAAATGAAAGATTCCTACTTCTTACTGGAAACACATTCGAAAATATCTCTTAAAGCACATGAACTCCAAACTTGAGTGTGACAATCCGTGAACAAGAACAAAAGAAGCATTAATACAGTTTGTCCTTGAATAATACAGGTTTGAACTGTTCAGATCCATTCACACATGGATTTTCTTCCCACCTCTGGCCACCCCTAAGACAACACAACCCCTCCTCTTCTGCTTCTTAGGCAGAAGCCTATTTAACATAAAGACAAAGAGGAAGAAGAACATTATCATGTCCCACTTCCACTAAATGAACAGAAAATGTATTTTCTCTTCCTTATGATTTTCTTAATAACATTTTCTTTATTCTAGCTCACTTTATAATAAGAATACAATATGTAAATATATAATGCATATAACATATGAAATATGTTAATCAACTGTTTAAGTTATTAGTAAAGTTTTCCAAAGTAAGTCATTAGTAATTAAATTTGGGGAAACTCAAAAGTAGAAGGTGGTGGCGCCCATAGCCCAATGGGTAGGGCGTCGGCCATATACACCGGGGCTGAAGGGTTCGAACCCGGCCCCAGCCAGCTAAAACAACAATGGCAACCACAACAAAAAAAATAGCCAGGCATTGTGGCAGGTGCCTGTAGTCCCAGCTATTTGGGAGGCTGCAAGAGTTTGAGATTGCTGTGAGCTGTGACACAACAGCACTCTACCTAGGGTAACAGGTTGAGACTCTGTTTCAAAAAAAAAAAAAGTACTATGTGAATGTTTGACTATACATGGCATCAAATGTATATCTACCCTTCCATTTAGATCTCTTGCAATTAATCTCATAAGACGTTTCAAAGGTTAGATCTGGTATCTGGTGCACTATTCAAAGAAAACTGATGCATATTTGATGCAGTAGATATAAATGAGTATAGAAAATAAAATGGTTATACCTAATTAACATCAACCTTAAAGTACATCCTCCAAAATAATTTTTTTTATACATTATAGGTATAACATGAGTTATACATACTGTCAAAGGACAAGATTACAGGTTCTAATTATAAGTGATTTATTTTTTTGCCTATTATCTACCTAGGACAAGTATAGCTAAAGACAAAAAAGGTACAACCAGAGTCCTAAATAGCTGTGAAATATTTTGAGTCCACCTCTGTTTACATCTCTGCCGTTAAACCTTTACTTATCCATTAAGCTTCAAATAAAGTGTTACTTTCTCTATGAAACCTTCTCCAACTACCACTACATTCTTTATCTATCTCCAACATTAATAAAGTATTTTCCATATGCTACCCTACTTAACTGATGTTCATTTATTTACCTTACTTCCTAACCTAAATCACAAACTCATGAAGAAGAGAACATGCTTGATACAATGTTATCTCCCACATTCATCTCAATTTTCAACATATCTGGAAAATGATACTCAGGAAATATATTATGAAACTAAAATGTGTGAAATATTAGAGTGAAACAGTGATAAAGCTACAAGAAGACAAATGTAGTTGTGACCATCTTCTGTCTTTAAGATGTAACTAAAGCCTGAGACCATCTTGGGCTCAGAGAAGAAAGAATAGCTGATTAAGACTACAAAACAATAATCAAAAAGGTACAAGCCCACCAATCCAGGAATGGATTAACAAGTTGTGGTATATGTATACCATAGAATACTATTCAGCCACTAAAAAAGATGTAGACTTTACATCTTCTGTATTAACCTGGATGGAGGTGGAACACATTCTTCTTAGCAAAGTATCCCAAGAATAGTGAAGAATCCAATGTATTCAATTCTGATATGAGGATAATTGATGATCTAGTACATGGTTGGGGGGGTAGGGAAATGAAGGAGAGAGAGAGGGAGGGGGGGTGTTAGTAGAGGTGAGTGACACACCCCTTGGGGGAAGGACACAATTACAAGAGGGACTTTACCTAACAAATGCAAGCAGTGTAACCTGGTTCTTTGTACTCTCAATGAATCCCCAACAATAAAAAATAAAAATAAAAACAAAAAGGTACCAGCAACAGAAGAATTCATTGTCCCAACAGTGAAAAACAAAAATGTTTCAGTAAGAGAAAGTAATCAATAGTTTGTCAAAAGTAGCAGGAAGGACAAAAGCATAGTCTAAATCTTGAAGAAAAAAAAAAAGACCTGAAGAAAATATGCCATCTCGGTCATATAAAGAGATTTTTAAAAGAACAATGGTTATAGAAGTCTTAAGAATCAAGAAAGAAGTAAGTAAGAGACCACTCACTTTAGAAGTTTAGTAGGAAAAATAACTGTATATATAGTGTGAAAGAGACAGAAACAAAATGACTGAATCCTAGCTTTGTGTTAAGTTTATCTATTACAAGAAGGTACTTGATTGTCAAATTCAAGAACAGCTTTTATGCCCAAAATGATTTCAGAACAAACCCAGCATACAGTGATTTACTGGACAAGATCAATACAAACTGTGCAAAAGAGATTATACTATTCAGCGACCCATGTTGCATCAATATCTATAATGGAATGAGACAAGGTGATACAATGGCCCAAAGCTTCCTGGAATTGCTCTTTAATGAAATCAACCAGGAAAATAAAGTCCATACAGACAGCAAACAAGTACCACACCCTCTTTTTACTGATGACAAAATAGCATTTCCCAGTGCCACAGGAAGACAAAAATAGTTATGTAGCAATACCAACAGAACTAGGCTAAAAATTATTATTTAGAGAACCAAATGTTTATTCAACAAGCACAACCCACAGGCCCTGTCAATCTTTCTGGCAAAGAAACACAATTCCATCTGCATGTTCCAACAAATGAAGAAAAGGGCTATATTCAACGGTAAATGCCACAGAAGCAGCAACCTATGACATTTTTATTAGCATACAAAAAGTTACTGGATAACAAATTGCTAATGAAGATTAGAACACAATTTAATTCTCTCACCTCAGGGCTAAACTAAAATCTAAAGTATTTATTATCTACAACATTACTTAAAGGAAATAAAATGGCTGTCACCCAATTAGCATGGTGTCCTGAATGAGTGAAATCTGACACTATGCAGACTTAATGGCAGTCATAAAGCTTCCCTGTAGCCTCCCAATAAAAGGATAGGTGGCTTTCTCAACTTACAGACTGTATTCGTAGTCTTATTAAGAGAAAATATTCTAATAAAAGGATGAAATTTGCTGGGTCCTTTTACTGAAAAAAAAATCATGCTGCCTCAAACAATTTCAAAGCAATACAATTAATGAAATAGTTAAGTTCCTAGTAGGGAGCATGGTGTTACCTAGGAAGTGAAAGAGTTCCAGGAAACAGTCACTGGCCTTTAGAAACTGATAACATCCAACATAATTGCCAAATTAACAGTTCAATTAAATTTTGGTTTTAAGTTTTATTTAAAAAGTAATCACTTTTAAATCTCCCCTTGTATTTGTATGACATGCATAACTTATTATTTAGTAATAGCACCCAGAGCAAATACTTAATTTCCTTTCTAATATTAGTTATTTTAATGATGGTGATTATTGTATATTATCTCCTATTTATTGAGTATCTTAGATCATGTATCTCTAACCCTTAATTACCATAACACTTCAAAGTAAGTATCCTATTTTTACAATACAAAAACTTAGGCTCAGGTGAAATAAGTTTGTCCATACAATGACGTGGACTAGATCCAGAATTCAAACCCAGATCAGTCTAGCATCCAATCTATATTCATTCCACTACAGCAAACTGCCTCCCTTAGTATGTTGACCTATTACTTCATTAAGTCAAGTACCGTGTATAAAACACAAAGTAGAGTGACTGACACTCCATATGCCCCATCATAAATGTTAATTTCCATTCAATGGCCCCCAATAATCATTCTACGAACATATACTATAGGCAGTCTAACAGAGTCAGCTATACAAAGAAATGGGATTCTGTAGTTACAGGTAAAGATATCAGACATAGAAAATTCTATTACTAAAAGGGATGAAAAAAATCTATTTAAAAAACATATGAATCAATGAATACATCCACTGATATTTCCTATCATAATTCAAGCGTGATGCAATGACTTAACTGTTCCTCAAAGGCAAAGGTGATTATTCGCTGGCAGTTTTCTGGGCTGTTCTTTTAATGCATATGGTCATTATCAGCTCTAAAATAGAGAATTTCAATATTAATTTTGCTTAAGTAATCCCAGTAATTTATAATCCATGTTAAAAATGAACACTGAAAAGATAACATAAAACCTAGATTTCTGCACAAAGTAGAATAAAATTTCCCTGGCATAAAATACCTTTGGGAATGAGATGCCTCTTGGCAAAATAAAAAGTATCAAAATAATAACAAAAAACCTGTCAAATACAATAAGAGGGAAGCTGCTGTATTTTCAGCAGTTATTAAATACTATAGTTTACCACCACATAAAGGCTCTTACAGTTACATCCTCAATACTAGGCCACATTAAAACCTTTTAAAGCATGTAATCAATGAAACTGAAATGCATAAACATATATAAACAAAAAAAAGTACTTCAAGATGATCACTAGAAAAATGAGAGCACCATTCTTTTAAATGAGAAATGAACCAAGAAGTATTTGTTCTTTGTTCTCTTCACTCCTTCCTAGAAATTGTCCTACTGGTTTAAGAAATGAAATTATATAAAATCAGATAGGAGAGATTTGCTATCTTTCCACTACTAAATATAGGAAACTGCTGAATTTATTAAATGACTAAGATTTTTTCCTTGAAACTTTCTCCTCAATGACTTCACAGTCTAGACTTCCCAGATCAACAATCCTATGTTTCCCACTAGTCTTTTAGTTTTTCATGTTGTAGTCTCTTCTTCTGTCTACTCCTTAAATTTTAGTAACCCCAAATTCCCCATGCTCTCGTCTTTTTACTTCATGTTCCTGTCCTGTGCAATCCACTACCCTGACTTTAATCATTAGCCTATGGGCTTAGGTTTCTTGCATTTGTTATCTCCAGCCTAGCTCTTTCCCCTGGATTGCAGACTCATACATCCAATTTCTTAGCTCTTCCATGGGACTTTCACATAAAGATGCTCCAACATGAACTCATGCTCAGTTACCTGATAAGTGTTTTATGGGTTTCCTACTTTGGTGAAAGGCATCATAACATAATGAATATCATAGAGGTAAGAAACTTTCGAGTCATCTTTGACTTTTCTCTTCCTAAGTCTGCCCCATTTTCCCTGCAAACTTCTACTACATTTCCAATGCCTTGTTTAGAGCCTTCAACATTCATTCACGAATTCATTTATTCTGTAGTTAAAACATGCACTATGGTAAGTAATATGAATGTTAAAAATAATTAAAGCACAATATCCGTCTTAACAGATGAATAGCTATGCCAATGTATTATAGTGAAATAAATAGAAGAGCTACCAATGTACAGTAGATTGGTGGATTTTCTTTTTTTTTTTTTTTTTGAGATAGAGTTATTACTTTGTCACCCCTGGTAGAGTGCTATGGTATCATAGTTCACAGCAACCTCAAACTCTCGGGCTCAAGTGATTCTCTTGCCTCAGTTTTTCATTTTTAGTAGAGACAGGGTTTTAATCTTGCTCAGGCTGGTGTAAAACTCGTGAACTCAAGCTATCTACCTGCCTAGGATTATAGGTGTGAGGCACCGGACCTGGCCAATTCCTGGATTTTTGTTTTGCTTTGCATTTTTCCCCTTTCATTCTTACTATTGCTATTTCTTCCACACATTTATTACTATGGTTATCTTTTAAAGTATTAAAATGTTGGGCAGCTCCTGTAGCTCAGTGGGTAGGGCACTGGCCACATGCACCAGGGCTGGTGGGTTCAAACCCAACCCCGGCCTGCTAAAAACAAAAACATAGCCAGGCATTGTGGTGGGTGCCTTTAGTCCCAGCTCCTCGGGAGGCTGAGGTAAGAGACTCGCTTAAGCCCAAGATTTGGAGGTTGCTGTGAGCTGTGATGTCACAGCACTCTACTGAGGGCAACAAAGTAAGACTCTGTTTTTCTTTTCAAAAAGGAAAAAAGAAAAGAAGAGAAAAGAAAAAGATATTATTAGTAGTCCTAATTTTTTGCTCACTACCTACAGGAGAAAGCTTAAATAATAAGCATAGCATTCAGTCCCTTTCATAACTCAGCTCCAAGATAACTTAATGGCCCCCAGATACCTCAATGCTCCAGCCAAACCAGAGTACTAACTATTCCTGAACGAAGTCAAGACTTTCCAAGCCTGCACACCTCTGCTGGATATTCTTTCTGTCACACTGTTTCTCAGCCTGAACACATTTGGCTGGGCTAAAATACCATCTCCTCTGAGAAGTAGAAATGATTATTTCTTCCTCTGGGCTTCTATCCTCTGGGCCTTTTGTTCCTATCCTGGATGTAACACTTAATATACTGCATTACAGTTGGTTTGGATATCCAGATCCCTGGTTAAATGTGAGCTACTTAAAGCCATCAGCCACATCGTAGCCACCTTTTTATCACTACAGAGTAGTACCTATTTGACACGTAATAGGCAAATGAAAATAATGCTTGCTGAATTAAATAAAAGTACAATATAGCCAACCTGTAAAAATTCCTAAATTCCACAGGTTAGAAACTAAAAAGTGTCCTAATTTAACAAATTCAAAACCACACCTTCCAGTTATTGGCCTTCAACACTTATATCTATAATTAAAATGCATTTAACATACCATAGTCATTCATTGGTATATATTACACTTAATAATGGCTATTCAATGATTGATTTCTATTTTCTGTTTCCATCTCTGCTATGAAATTTAATAGCTAGTATATGTCTTTCTCTGGTAAAAACCCATTACTGATGGCAGAGAACAACTAAGATTTTCCCAAGGCAAAATCCTACAACGCTAAGTCACTGTACGTGACAAGCAGAGCCTCCATAGGCCGTCCTAGAGTCTGCAGCAGCTGTGTGCAGGCAGACAGCTTCACCCAAAGCTCTCCAGGCCTGAAATGAAATATCATAACCCACATACATACACACAGAAACACACACGCATTCATTATTAAGGGTTCATTAATAAGATAATGCTCAGTATAGAATATATGATTTTTTTCCCTAAACTTTTTCCTTTTTAAAATATTTATTTTGTGAATGAAGAGAGAGAGAATTGTGTGAGAGAGTGACTAGAAACTACGACTCTAGACAGAACATAGATTTTGTCCATGAAATGACCTCCTGAATCCCTCTGATTCTTCAATGTACATCATTATGATAATGTCTTTCTCTGTTTCAAAAATGAGTGTTATTAACAAATAACTAGTTGGATCAGAAAATGACCATGTACCTTATTTCTGTATTCAAGTATCAATACTTCATGTTTAGGAAACTGTAGCATAAGAATAAAGTCATTTTGAGATGTTACAAGTCCACATAAAAAAATGAGTCACTTGGACTTCTGCATGGAAGAGCATATACCCCGACATAAATTCCTAGTGAAAAGAACTAAACATGATGATATTTTAAAAATAAATTAAAATATATATATTTTATATATATATATATATTAACATATATATATATAGATAATCTGGCAAGACAGTAAGGACTATCTGGAGGCCAAAAACTAAAGTGAAAGATGAACTTAGATAAATATCAGTAAAGTCAGCTTTGACCTTAAGTGAATTTGCTAAACCCAAATAAAGTTGAGCTTCAGTTTCTAAGGCCTCAGGTATAGAGAAATAGAAACCAAGACCAAGCCCTAAAAAAAGTGGAAAGAGTAGGGCTAGGAGCAGTGGCTCACAACTGTAATCCTAGAACTCTGGGAGGCTAAATTGGGTGGATTACTTGAGCTCATGTGTTCGAGACCAACCTGGGCAAGAGCGAGACCACCGTCTCTAAAACTAGCTGGGTGTTGTGGCAGGCGCCTGTCATCCAGCTACTAAGGAGGCTGAGGCAAGAGAGTCACTTGAGCCCAAAAGTTTGAGGTTACTGTGAGCTATGACAGCACAGCACTCTACTGAGGGTGACAAAGTGAGACTCTGTCTCAAAAAAAAAAAAAAAAAAAAAAAACAGTGGAAAGAGTAATGGGAAATGGTGATGGAAACCCCAGAGGACTATACTTCAGTTTAATAGTAACATACAAGGAAACTTGCTTCTCTTAAGGAACCTGAAAAGAAAACTGGCCCTTTCAAACCTTGATGCTGAATGAAGAACATAAAAATTATCTCTGAGAATTCCTAGTACAAAGCTAACCTTTATATAGCCTAAATTCAGTTTCTCAATAGCCTAATAAAAAAAAAAAAGGAAAAAAAAACTTAAGCAAACAATTTAACATGAGCCTAAATTGGAATTAACCCTCACACTGGGCCATAAAATATTCCCACAGATAAATGTACAAGAAATAGTAAGCATGTTTAACATATTTAAAGAAATGAAAGAGATTAAAAATATTTATAAAGAATAAGATCTTATCAAAATGACTAAGCAGATATAAAAAAGAATCCAAAAAAATTTCCCAAAATCAAAAAAAGGTAATACAGTCGAGCCTTGAACAACATGGATTTAAATTTAGAGGGTCCACGTTTTTGTAGATTTTTTTTTTATTTTTTCCTTTTGGAGATAGGGTCTTGCTCTTTTGTCCAGGCTGGAGTTCAGTGGCATCACCATAGCTCACTGTAGCCCCAAACTCCTGGGTTCAAGAGATCCTCCTGTATTATCTTTCTGAATAGCTCGAACTACAAGTGTCACTATGCCCAGCCAATTTTTCATTTTTTGTAGAGATGAAGTCTTGCTATTGCCCAGGCTGGGCTCGAACTCCTGGTCTCAAATGATCCTCCTGCCTTGACCTTTCAAAGTGCTAGGATTACAAGTATGTGCCACCATGTCTAGCTTTATTCATGGATTTTCATCCATCTCTGCCACACCTGAGGTAGCTAAACCAACCCTTCCTTTTCCTCCTCCTCAGCCTAATAGAAATGCAAACAATGAGGATAAAGCTTTTTATGATGTTCTACTTCCATTTAATGAATAGCAAATACATTTTTTTCTTCCTTAGGATTTTCTTTTCTCAAGCTTGCTTTATTGTAAGATAATAACATATAATACATAAACATATGAAATATGTTAATTAACTGGTTAATATTATCAGGAAGTCTTCTAGTCAACAGTAGGCCATTAGTAGTTAAGTTTCTAGGGAATCCAAAGTTACAGATGTTCTAGCACTCTGGGAAGCCACGGCAAAGAATCAATGGAATTCAGGAGCTCGAGATCGACGTGAGCAAAAGCATGACCTCATCTCTACGAAAAATAGAAAAATTAGCCAAGCCTTGTAGCAGGCGCCTGTAGTCCCAGCTACTTGGGAAGCTAACGCAAGAGAATTGCTTGAGTCTAGGAGTTTGAGGTTGCTGTGAGCTAGGCTGAGGCCATGGCACCCTAGCCCAGGCAACTGAGCAAGACTACATCTGGAAATGAAAAATTTATACTTGAATTTTCCATTGTGCAAGGGGGTGAGAGAAGGGTTGGTGGGTTGGTGGGTTGGTGCCCCAACCCCTGTGTTGTGATTAAAATTTTAAAACTCAGAGGGTGGGTTTAACGGCAAATGAGAAAGAACTTAAGAGATATTAATAAAATACAAGATACAGCTGAAGGAATTTTCCAGAATTTATCCTTGACGGATCAATCAATGAAAAATAGTTAAGTGAAGTTAAAAGAAATGAAGCATCGAGTGCCAGGGTGTAATTTCCATATAATCCAAAATCCAGGACATCAGAAATGGGAGGATGGGGCAGGCAGGGGCAGTATTGGAGGAGATAATGGCTCGTAATTTTCCAGTGTTCAGAAAGACACAATACATATGAAGTACCTGGGGGCATTAAGTTAATTTGGAGCTAGGTTTGGAAGGCAGTGAATGCCATACTTATTACTCAAGATTTATCCTATAGTTAGTAAGGAAAAAAAAAATAAAGAAATGGGCTGGGTGCGGTGGCTCACACCTGTAATCCCAGCACTCCGGGAGGCTGAGGTGAGTAGATCGCCTGAGCTCAAGAGTTCAAGACCAGTCTGAGCTAGAGCAACCAGCTCTAAAAATAACCAGGCGTTGTGGTAGGCGCCTGTAGTCCCAGCTACTTGGGAGGTTGGGGGAAAGGATTGCTTGAGCCTGAGTTTAAGGTTGCTGTGAGCTATAACACCATGGCACTCTACTGAGGGTAACAAAGTAAGACTCAGTCTCAAAAAAAAAAAAAAAATTAAAGTAATAACATCTGAGTATTTTTTTTTTTTTTTTTGCAGTTTTTGGCCAGGGCTGGGTTTGAACCTGCCACTTCCGGCATATGGGGCTGACTCCCTACTCCTTTGAGCCACAGGCACCACCCACATCGGAGTATTTTGAACAAGATAACCCTAGTCATGAAGTATATATCACTTACACGTCTTTCATATGTTTGATATCTTCTTCTTAGTTGTACACATGTCTTATTCTGTTTCTTTCTCTCTCTCTCTCTCTCTTACTTTTTTTTCAGATAGAGTTTTGCTTTGTTGCCTGGGCCAGAGTGCAGAACTGTTATCATAACTCACTGTAACCTCAAACTCCTGGGCTCGAACCAGCCATCCTCCTGCCTTAGCCTCCCAAGTAGCTGGGACTATAAGCACATGCCATCACATCTGGCTAATTTTTCTATTTTTTTTGTAGAGATGGGGTCTTGCTTTTGCTCAGGCTGGTCTGGTACTTATAGCCTCAAGTGATTTTTCCACCTCAGCCTCCCAAAGTACTAGGGTTACAGGAATAAGCTATCACATCCAGCAGACATGTCTTATTCTTGCACATTAAACTCCTAGCTGTTAGGATCCAAGTCTAATTTAGTGATCTTCACAAACACCTCAAAATACCTAGCAAAACAGCTTTCATGTAAGAACTCAATAAATATTCTTTGTATTAACAAATAAATGGCTCATAAGAAGCACTGATATTCAGTAACCACTAAATAGAATAATATTAAATAAATTGAATCATGAGCATCCAAAATTCCTATTGTTTGTCAGTTTTTTTTTTATTTTTACCTAAAGTAGCTAATGAGAAAAATGATAATAAAAAACAAATCAGGTTAGCTCAAGTTCTTCACAGGATGTCTTATCTCAGATTGAATGGAGAAATTGGTACTTCTTTAGCCGAGATATGCTATTCTAACACAGAAATGAGCTGTGGAAATGAGGCTGGCTGCAGCTTTCATTTTCCTTCTTATAGGTAAACCATTGAGCTAATTATAGAAATCCCACAATATCGTTAAAAATGTATTCAGGTATTTAATAGGAATGGCCATCTAATTCAAAGGTTATGGTGAATATATTCTCTAAGCCATTAAAATGGCTTGAGGTAAGAGAACAATATAGAAAACAAAACAAGACATTTACATACCACTAAGACATCAAAGAAATAGGCAGTGCCTGAGAAATTAACCACAAAAAGGATCTCTGTGTCTCTAGATGTATTTGAGAATATTTCAGCTTCCAGATTCTGAAAGCATCTGTTAAACATACCCCCCAAACCCACCAAGCCAGCAGCTGTGTGATCTAGTCACATATTCCCAATACCACCTGGAAAAAATGCAAATCAAACAGCCTTGTTCATAAAGGAAAATAAATAAATGTCTCTGCTGAATTTCTATCCTCCCTGTATTATAAAAGTTAACAGCCCTGGCAAGAGAGATTGTCTAATTAAGAATTAAAATCCTAATGACTTAAATATTCTAATCAGTCTTTGATATCACCTTAATTATATAATAGATAGCCAGATACAGAGAAATATGATTTGCTATAGAAATTTAAAGTCTCTTTAAATCAATAATAAAAATGAGACTAATATATATTTATATTCATATTATTCTAGAGATTATATAAGACCAAGAGCTACCTACTATATAGTATCTTAGGAATTTATGGAAATTAATGTATGTTTAACAAAATCATTCTGGAAACCTATAAACCATGTTACCTCCATCACTCCATATGATTGCAAATGCAAAACACAATACTCTAAATAATTTACTTTAAATTCAGCAGGGAATATTACCAAAAATAATGAATGTGCATATATTCATCGAGACAGAATGAAAAAATAAAATAGAAATAAATGTCAACTTTTCCAAAGATAAGACAAATCAAAGGAAAAAAGACTACAAAAAAGTCATAAATCAGATGGACATATTAAATAGGATCCTCAGGCAATGATCTAGTTTAATGTAGCACTCAAAGAGCATAACAAAGTTCTGTTCCCTTAAGCTAAGCGAACATCTTTGTATGGTTTCACAAAACTGACACATTTGAATAAAGTCCAAGGATGACTTTAGTTTCAGTGTTAGCAGTAAGTGTATTTCCTTCCAACAAAGAACAAACAAAACAAAACAAAACAAAAAAACATGGTTCAATTATCTGTAAATTGTTGACATCTTATATAGTAGATTGGGTCAATCTAAAAGAAATTCTTTTAATATACTTTTATAATTATGCTACTACAGCTTAATGAACCAAGTGAGAATACATGATTATTCATAAAGCAAAAGGCAATAAAAGGAAAAGATGACTCAAAAAGAAGCACTAGTTTAAAAAGATACCCACTTCAAACATGTCAAAAAAATGTTTCAGAAACCAAGTATTTGATCATCACTGTCATAATAAAGGAGGAAAAGGTAACATCATCAATTCCAAGATATGCTTTAAAGAACACTTAATGGGTAAAAATATAGGAATAAAGGAATAATATATTTTGAAAGAAAGGAGATTAAAAAGTAGATTTGTTTTCTCTACTAGATAAGGCATCAATAATAAATAGAAGAAAAACATCAAATGCTATCATGTTATAATCCTCAAGTTCTGATCTTATGCCTTAGCAACCTAATTTTGTTTTGTGTTTTTCCTCTTCTGAAAAGGAAGTACTCTTACTACTAACATCCAAAACTATTGTAACACATCTGACAAGCTAGTCTGATGTAGTTTAGTAGGGAGGAAATGGACTTTACCACTAGCTTCATTGGAAACACCAATAATTCAAACAACTTTTAAAGAAATACAGTTCCCTGCGCAGTGCTCTGCATACAGTAAGTGCTCAATTAATATCTCAAATATAATAGAAAGCTTACTTATTTGTAACATGATCAGTTAGCAAGCAATGCAATAGTGAAGGGAAAAAATGTGGATGCTTAGGAGGAAAAGAATTAAAACACAAAGTAATTTTAGAAAATGAAGCAGAATATTGAATATTGTAGTTTTGAATTGAATTTTAAATTGAATTATTCAATTCGTTTGCATGGGGGAATTTATTTCATCAAATATTATTTTCTAGCTACAATAAATATACATATTTAAAAACATCAATGAACTACCACTCATAAACTCTCTGAAATCCCATAATTTAAGAGATTTTTAAAATTGAAAATATAAACAAATTCAAGAAGCGTACTTTATAGTCGATTATTAAAGCTATCGTTTAACTGTAACTTTTTGAGGTGAGAACACATTCTATTTTCTCACTAAAATCCCTGTCTCGTTGTGCTCGATATTTTAATTTTTAAAAAATACTTATTATTTATTTATTTATTTGTTTATTTCAGGTAGGCTCTCACTCTATCACCCAGGCTGGAGTGAAGTGGCCCAATCATAGCTCACTGCAACTTAAAATTCCTGTGTTTGAGCAATCCTACTCTCTCAGCCTCTCAACTAAGAGGCCACCATGCCTGGTTAATTTTTTAATCTTTTTGTAGAGACGAGGTCTTGCTATAGTGGGCAGGCTGGTCTCAAATGCCTAGCCTCAAATGTTCCTCCTGCCTCAACTTTCCAAAGTGCTGCGATGATACGAAGAAGCCACTGTGCCCGGCTGAATTTCTTATTTTATTAACTAAGGCATTGATGCAACTCAACTGGAGTATTAATATATGCCCTTTAGATACATCACTGGTATTTTCCTTATGTTAGGGAAATTATTTGGTCCTTCTTCATCTTACGCATTAATTATTATTAACTTTTTAAAAATCAAACTTACTAATTACATGTAGGCTGCTATATATAGAATTTGAAATTATGTCACACCTGGAAAACACCAATGAGACGTGCAAAAATAGAATCCCATGAACTCCATTCCTAATGTTAACTTAAAAGTAACTTCCTTTTCTTTTATTCAGGCAGCAACACACATCTAGCATCCAGGTAGCCATCTCTCAAACATTTCTGCACTTACTTAAAGAAAACAGGTTCCTCTGAGAAATTGTTCATTCCAAGGCTGTGGGAAGGTAGCTACCAAGGTGAAACAAAAATGTCTGTTTATGTCAGAACGTAAGGGGTGCTAAAAAAGCAGTGAGGTGGTGGGGTGGGGGAGTTGTCACAAGGAGGCTCTCGCTGGCAAAATATGGGCAAACTGAACACCAAAATAATGCATTATGGTAATAAATTTTGAAATGAATGAAAAATAGGAATTTATAAGTCCAAAGTAGTAAGAAATCAATGAACAAAGGGACAGATGAGAAAGGAGAGGTCTTGTTTACACAGTAGAATGCTGAGTGCCTACTACTACATATATAGAGGGAGTACTGTAACTGGCAACTCATCATTTTATAACTGTTATGATAAATATTAAGTAGCCTAGGGGAACATTTTGATGAGGACCAAGATATTTGCATGGGCTTAATAGTCTCCTATTAGACTGCTTATTAATTCCAAGGGAAAAAGTATAAATATACACTAGAGAAAGTATATAATACCTTCACCGAGTAATCAAAATTGGCATTACCAAAGAGAGGCCGACATATACTATGTACCTCCAGGTATGATGCTTCATATAGCATGACCTCTGTAGAATTCTGGCAAAGAATGCTGATCCTGAATCTAATCATAAGAAAACATGAGACCTACTCTAAACGGGGAACATTCTGTTTTTTAAAAGGAAATTTCTATCCTTCAAACATGGTAATATCATAAAAGATAAAAAATGGCTATGGAAATGTTCCAGATTAAAGGAAGTGGAAGAAGAAATGAAGATGGAGATGGAGACGGGGAGGAAGAAAGGAAAGAAAAGAGGGGCGAGGAAGAAGGGAATAAAGAGGGAGAAAGGGGAGGTTAAAGGATATATTCACTTGTTCATTGCAGTATTCTTAATCTTGGAATGATTCCCAGATAAAAAGGTGGTATACCATATTTACTATGTATAATGTACACTTTTTGCCCAGATTTTTGAGGGGAAAATAATGATGCACATTATACATGGGTGGTACTAATGTTTTTAATTCTTTTATTTATACTTATGCATTAAAAGTGTAATTTTAGGGTGGCGCCTGTGGCTCAAAGGAGTAGGGCGTTAAACCAGAGGTTGCAAGTTCAAACCCAGCCCCGGTCAAAAACTGCACACACACACAAAAAAAAGTATAATTCTAGAAAGCAATAACGATATCTGTTTGCAAAATTATATACTCAAATATGTTAATTGGCTTTGTTGAACTTATGACAAACTTGAAACAAAAGCATTTTTGACCAACAAAGAGTGACATTTTTCTATTCACACACTTAGGTAAGAGTTAGTAATTCTATTTGATATTTTTACAAAAATTACTGAAAAATCCCTGTGAAAAGGTCAAAATGGTTTTTGTACACGGTAAACTTTAAGCTAAGAGTTATTCAATGTTCTAAAGAGCATGGCAACAGCTCTGCCCAGAGATACTCTGGACCTTTTCCCACAGAGAGTGTCATTAGATTGTGGTGGCAACAGGAAAGAAAGCTTCTTCAACTGTCAAGACAGAAGGCAAGGTGAGGGAAATCTCCAAAGTGGCAGGAGGTGGAGCAACAGGTGAGAACCTGGATTCCGGAGCAGGGTCAACCTGGGATCTCCGTTTTGAACAAGATGATACAAGAAGAGGGTAAAGGACTGCACAAGGAAAAAAACACTGATGATTTCTCAAGGACACCTAACTGGTGATTGAGTTTTATGAAGAGAGAAGGTTTGAGCATACGGACATGAATGGAACTTGCCCCCAAACTTCCAGCAGCTTATGAGAATCTAGCTTTGGCATTTCGTTCTTCTGTTGTTAACCTTTAAAAGACTTACAACTCTGAGCTGTCCCAAAACACCAATATGGATGAGGTCCCACTCACATTTGATATTACCACCCAACAGAACTGTGGATGTCAAAGGAGCAAATGAGGGCGGATAAAACTAGTGGCCATGAGACAACACATTTCACTACTCTCCTAGCCTTATGTAAAGTAATCTATCTGCCAATATTTAATTTTCATACTATCTTTGTGAGAGAAATAAGTACTAGTTAGTATAATCCAGCTATATTATCTTTTTCATTTTATCTTCAGATCTCTTAGTCACTCCCCCTGATTTATAAAGATTTGGGCAACTAACTCATTCTACCTACTCAAACTTCTGTTGTTGTTTTCAGTAAATTCAACATCCACATCAGACCTATCTAGCTTCTCAGTTTCTTAAATTTTTCATCCATTTTTTTCCTGAATTCAACCTCAGCCATTCAATCTGATGGTAACATACTGATCGCAGAAAATAACAAACTCTCAAATCTCAATGTAACCACAATATGTGACCACCATTTTTTCTATAGTTCCAGTTTAATCGATTTGGTAACCCTGATGAATCAATGCTTATATATCAATGAGCCCATCAGCCGTTTGACCTACCATCCAACATTCCTCTCCTGTTCTCATGTTTGTCCTCTTCTGTTACTGTTTAAATTCCATGACCCCTCTTTGAACATTTTCTCACCTTGGTTTTATAACTCCTTACTGGTCATACTTTCTTCAATTTGCTTTGCTAGGTCTTCTTCCTTTCTTTAATCTCTAATTCATAGACTATAATAGGGATTCTACCCGTACTTCCTTCAATTCTCAATGTACACACCTTCACAAAGTGATTTTATCCAACTATATCATGTCAATATTATCGATGGGCCAATGATCTAAAATTTATACCTGGCTTTGATTAATCCACCAAATTCCAGACTCAAAATCTAACTACTTAGTACTGACCTAACATTTCCTCTATGATTTCTATCTAAAGGGCTTCTCAAATACAACATGGCCAAGACAAAACTCTTTATTACTGACCCCTAACCATGCCACTAGCAAAGTAGTGGTAACATAATCCAAAAACTCAGTCCAAACAAAAAATGGTAGGGCATTGCCTGTGGCTCAAAGGAGTAAGGCGCTGGCCCCATATACCAGAGGTGGCGGGTTCAAACCTGGCCCCAGCCAAAAACTGCAAAAAAACAAAACACCAAACCAACCAACCAAACAAACAAAAAACAATAAATGGTAACATAATCCAGTAGCTCAGTCTAAACACTGGTGAGTCTTTCTTGCTTCCATTTGTCTTTTATCCCACACATCTAATTCATCGGCAAATCTGACTGGCTCAATCACAAAAATCTATCTCAAAAGCTGTGAAAAAAACAAATTGACAAAGAGTAGGCTGATGAAGGACGAGGAAACCAGGAGAGTGTAATGTCATGGCAGCCAATATAAAAGTTTCCTCTAAGAAAAAAGGAATGGTCAATTATATCAAATACTGCTGAGAGGTTTAAATAATAATTGAGAAGCAAACATTGAAGATCACTGGGATTCTTGAGAAGCGTAGACTCTGGAAGGACGGAGATGGAAACTTACTAGGAGTAAATTGAACAGAATGAGATGAGAATATAAAGCTAGAGGCTAATAAATGAACAGAAAAATTTTTCAAGTGGTTTTGCTCTTCTAGAAGCAGAGGTATGGAAAATAGTTGTAGAGGGCAATGGGGTCTACAGGTAGTTATTTTTATTAAAATAGAGAAAGGATGTTAGAGCATGTTAGTATGCTGCTGAAAATGATCGAGATGAGAAGGTAAAATAAATATGGCCTGTGGAAAGGCGCTGTATCACTGAGGAATGGTAGACTAGTGTACAAGTGGACAGGCTGCTCTTCCTTAGGTACAGGGATTCTTTTTGCACATAGCAACAGGGAATAATATGAATAGAGATGCAGGATAACTTGGTAGATTTCACAGCAGAAGAGGAAGGGGCTCTTGACCAAACTTTTCTAGATTTGTCAATGACTTACGATATTTATCATTTAGTTAGTCATCCAGGGTGTCTGCATGTTTGTATATCTCTAGGTATTTCTGTGCTGTGTACTTAGGGGCTTTAGGGGTGAGGCATGAAAAGTTCAAAAAGAGGAAAAGTGGGAAATAGCTGTATTAAAGAGCAAGAAGAAGAAGATATCCAGAAATTTATAATATAGCACTGAGTATCAATTTGGTCATGTGTAGGACCTGGTAAAACAATTTACATATATACTGGCTTGGTGGATTTTTCTTTTACTGAAAAATTACAATTTCTTATTACACAGCAAGTATTTTGAGAAGATACAACAGGGTTACATATTTTCTTTGTTGTATGCTCAAATAAAAAACTGTTACAATGGTTCGCAAGTGAAATGACATTCTTATAGACAAATAAGTTATTCATTTTCTTTATACAAGTCTATTTCTATGTAGAGATGTCAAAAATTAATTTGAAGATATAGAAGCAAGCAATTAATGCTGCACTGTGACAAAAACTATGCCCATTTCAAGAATGTTTCTATTATTCTGTGATTTGCCAGTACATGATCAGAAAGCATGATGTCTTAATGTCAAGAGTATTTATTTAAAATTATATCAAGTAAGCAAGTTGTATTTACAATACCAGCACCATGGGCAGAGAATATTTGCCTTTCTTTTAGCATTTTAATTTAGAGCTTTCTAAATGCAAATTAGGGAAGAAAGTCTCTGCTCACTAGATGGTGAAGTAGATGATTTTTCCTTCTTTTAATATCTCAGTTGTATTAATGGTGTTATTTTATTGGTAGTATATTTACAAGCAGCCTTCATGCGTGGCCCTTGAAATGCTTTATAAATATTAAAAGAATGCCTATAATTCCCCCTTCTAAATCTCTGCAATGTACCATTAAAATTATCCTACACAAAAGGCAAAACAGTACTACTTTTATATTTAAAAGTAAACTGATATTCTGGTCAACTGACTTAGCCAACAGACAAAAATGAATAATCTCAGAATCTACATTTCCCCTCCCCTCCAAGGATATAAATGCAAAATAAATCCATGAAACTTAAAACATCCCAAGCTATAAAACTCCCTCTGCGTTGGCATTTCAATTCTCAGCTCCATTCTTATTACAGGGCAACTAAAACACTTCTCAGGCTAAGCAGCAAAGGGGAGTTTTCAAAGTCATCAAATCCTCTCTTTCTGTTAAGCAAAGATAGCAAAAGAGTTTGAGAGATAAAGACTTTTGTGCCAAATAACTCATCCCAGGTTCTCTAAAATTGAAATACTAAAATTGGTGAAGCTAGCTCACGTTCACAAAAAGGCATTCACTCACTTGATAAACTACCAATAGGGAAAACACTTCTAATCCCAGTAACATTTACAGCCATAAATTGTTGACTTTTTTTTTTAAATACAAAAAGCAATGTCAACTTTGTTTTGCTAACTTTTACTCTGGATAAAACAAATCTCATTTTCAAATGTTTAAGTAAGTAAATTTGAATTACCAGAATTGATGTCTACATACTTTGATTTATTTTATTGCCAGACAAGTATTCTTTAAAAACTGCACTCTAACGTTGTTTAAATATAATGGCATCTTCAATGGATTTTTACACCTACTTAAAATGGATTTGTTTTGATATACTTTTAAAAAGTACAGTGAGTTTGAAATTTTCGCTGAGTTTTTCAATACAAACTTACTTAAATTTTGCCTCAATGCCAATTTAGGTAGCAAACACAATAAACAATATAATAAGAAGCAATAGTTTCTGCAGTTTAGTAGTAATAATTGTTTCATTTCTTTGATTCTTATGGGATTATCAAAGTTGGGCCAAACTCACAAAATAAATGAGCAGAAATGTATAGTGTTTCAGGTTCTCTGACATACACACACACATATACACACACAGCCACCCACCCCCATACACACATACATAGAAAAAAAGTTGGTATTATGATAGCAAAACTCAAAGACCAAGCATCCCTTATTTTAAATTGTAAGATAGTTGAAAGAATTTTTATCAGATTTCACTTTCTTTTCAGGATTCATCTATTTTCTGGATTTTGTTTTATGACATTAGCAACGGTCAGATATTCACTCAATGAAAACATATAAATCAGAATCCTGAAAAAGTAAAAATAAAGTACTAGCTTCCCAATTCACACAGAAAGAGGATCACACTTCTCTGTTTAATACAATTTTTTCACAAATCTTGGCTATTAGCCATGAAAAGAAATCTCTCTTATGTTCAAGAAATTCATCTAAGAAATATTAGAAATTTATAGATCCAGAAGAATTCCTACTTGATCTATTACAATATAATCATCATTATTGTCCCAACAGACTCTAAGTAGTGATTAATGGTAATGTTTTTCATGTACGTTATTTTATTTAATCACGCTAACATCCAGATAAGAAAGGTATTATTATCATGGGTCAAATGAAACTGCAAACCAGAAAGGTTAAGACACCTGCCTTTGGTTACAAAGCAGCTAATATTTAAACTCAGATATTCTGGCTTCAAATCATATGCTCTCAATTAAACTCATAAAAAGATAATAACTAACCTCTAAAAGAGTAATAATTGGCAGATTATATCAGACACTATCAAAAAGTGTGATAATACCTAACTTAGATGTACATACTGATGCTAGTCAACGTATAATCTTACAACTAAAGAGAAAAAGAATAATAAACTAGGAAAGAATATGAATTAACTCCATTAATTCTTATTATTAAGTTTTCTTATTGTCATCTATTTATATTCATTTCTGCTGGTATTTATTTATTTATTTGGAATGTTTTCTTTCAAGAAAAAAATAACCCATGTTAGACTCACCACAGCAATGTAAATAATATAATTTTTTCTCACTAATCAATAGATTTATTGCAGAAAGTCTGTAAAAACAAATTCATTAAATGGAGCAAAAATTCCCCATTAACTTATACATTCCCAGAATCAACAAATAATTACTTCCAAGGAAAACTACTGCTATTTTTTTCCAAATGCCTCTGCCAACTTCTAATAGAGAAGGTATAAAGAAATATTTCATCAGAAACAGAGAAAGACACCAGTTAAAATAGCCCCCACATCCCACTTCTCTGCAAATAAATGTCTGAAATGTAGTTGAAACCTACCATCCCTATTTGAACTGAGGCAAACCCTTCACAAGCAGAAATACTAAACCAGTAATCAGTTGGTTATTATACCATTTTGTCAGCAAATGTTTTTCCCTTATAAAGCCTTTTCTTACACATTACCTCATTTCACCACTGAAGGTGCACAGGTTGGCAATTTCCTGCATCATCTATCAGAGTGCCTTACCACAGAAGTGTTAAATAATCGTTACTAGAAAAACATATGAATGAAATGAGTGAATAAATGAATGAATGAAGCAAAGAAGGGAAAATTATACTGTCACCAAAGGATAAGTCAATTAGCAGTGTACAGTGGCCAGGACATTATGCATTTCTCAAAAACAATACAACTTATCACATAAACCTTGATATAAACTATAGACTTTAAGGTTAATATTTTATCAATATTGATGTTAATAAAGGAAATTCTGAGAGAGTACAGAAAGAGTATATGGAAACTCTGAACTTTAGGATTACCTTTTTCTGTAGTCTAAAACTGCCCTAAAAAATAAACTCTACTAAAAACAAATGAACAATATATTCTCAAATTTAGGACATGCCAGTCCTGATTACAAAGCTAACATTTTATTGTTATTTTAAAAATAATAAAAAGAAAGACAAGGAAAGAAATGTTACTAACACTTGCACCGAAAGGTTAGAGCCATGAAGAGAAAGACTGAGAAAAACAATGAACACCATATATATTATTTCTTATTTTGTTTTTGAAAATGTAGGAGTGTAAAAGTGCCTCTAGCAACATGTACAAACACGTATCAATGTACATATTAAAATGAAACCCTTCGAAACAACCAAAACACAGACTAATAAAGCAGAAACACACATAAAATTCAAAGTATATTCAATGCAAAGACAAGTCTCAAATAATTAGAAAAGAAAAATCAACCAGAACCAGGGTTGTTCCAAGTCATGACATCTGATGATGTGAGCTACAGTTCTGTCAGGTCGGGAGGGAATAATATATTTCATCAGAAGGCCCAACATATTTCTAGCCTAAAACATCTACGATATCACATGCTGGGAAACGATGGCTAGGCAAAACTGCTGAAAGACCTGTAAGTTAAGTAGCACTCAAATTGAATGAGATATGTTATGTAAACTGTGAAAAGCAGTTTCTTTTATCTCAGTATGTTAACAAACATATAAATGTGTTCAGTAAATGTTTTTCATAATAATACTTCAGACAGAATACTACTACATTTATCACAATATTTAAAAAAGTACTCAAATGACTAAGTTTTTGCCAAGTATTCTTCTACAAAGTTGGTGAAAATAAAGAATCATGTAATAAAAAATTCTGTCATGTTTGTTCACTAAATGAAGAATAATTATACCCCCATATACAGAAATTAAATGTGTAAATGAGATTAACAATGACAAAGTCTCAGCAACATAATGTGGCTAACAGGGAAGCCATGAAGTTCACTGTTCTTCAGTAAAGTATGTGTTCCTGATCAGTGTCTGGATTTGACTCATCTACACAGTGAGAGTTTTAGACCTTTCGGATTTCATAAGTTTCAGTTTTGTGACATAGAATACGACCTACTTAAGTCTTAAAACTTGAATGTCTTCCATGTATTGCTCCACCAATGTAAGAGGTCTAAGCCAATGGATGCACAATGATAGGGAGCTCCTCCCAGAAAGCAAGAGAAACTGGCTGGGCTCCAACCTCAAATACAAAAGTTAGAAGCAGATTGAAATCCTGCCGAGAGAATGTCACAGATGGAGACTCAGGAAAGGGGAATATGAAAATAACAAATCTACTTCCATTTGAATGGAAGCCAAGGATAATGAATAGCACTACTTGTATAATTTCTCTCGAGTCTATATCACAGTTATTGTACTCTTCTGTTTCCCTGAAGTAATTAAAGTAAAACATTTTTATCTAAAAAAGATTTTCTAGTTTAAATGGTTCCACAAATTTTATACAAAACAATAAAAACCACAACCACAACAAAAACGTGTAATTCATCATTAAATACCTTGAAAAAGTAAAAAATGAAAACCGGGAGTGGGGGGGAACTGCAAATTACAACAAAGGTGATGAAGGGTTAACATACACATATAACAAGATCTTTAAAGAATAAAGAAAAACAAAAATAAGTAAAAAATATATGTTGAACAAAGAAGCGAATGGTCAAGATGTAGTAACTATTTAAATATAAGTAGTAAGCAAATAAATATAAATAAAAACAAGGAGATATCAAGATTTTCACCCACAAATTTGATAGTTTTTTTTAAAAAATCATGACAATATGTGTGAGTCTTCTAAATGATTGTCACTCATAAATGGCTGGCAGGAATATAAATTTGAAAAGCCTTTTACAAATAATTTAGCAATATATAACCAGAGTTCAAAACAACTCCTATCCTTCTGCCCATAATTTCCATGAGAAATTTATAAAAATATTTATATATAAGACAATTTTTGTGACATAATAAGATTAAATGATTTGGAAACAAACTAAATACTGAACAAAGGGAAATAAATAAATCATAGTATATTCTTGCAAGGGAGTTTTATACAGTCACTGAAACAATAATTTACAGAATATTGCTATTTATGTGCCATGAATAGAATATTAGTTTCAAAAAGCAGGATACTGTATATAGTAAAGTACTAATTATGAAAAATAAGGATACACATATAGAAATAAAACTCCAAATAAATAGAGGAAACTATCACTGAAAGAATATATAACAAAATGATAACACCAGGTATTGTAGTTAAGTGATACAAATTCAAGACTTTTTAAAAAAATCTCTTTTATGCTTCCTAAATGGTATAAAACAAACATTTCTACCTGAAATCAACATGAAGGCGAACATGAAAACATGCCCCTTGGCAACCCTCTGGGGAAAGAGATCCCAAAGGATAAACAGGACAGTCTATAGCATTTACAAAAACAAAAGGTACTTGGAGAGGAGGAGTGGTGGTGGTGGTGGTGGTGGTGGTGGTGGTGGTGGTGGTGGTGGTGGTGATGTGTGTGTGTGTGTGTGTGTGTGTGTGTGTGTGTTCTAACAAGCAAAAAGCCCAGGGTAATTTCCTAATAGCAAGACTCTCTCGTAAAGTACACAAAATGGAATGGGTCATCTGATTGCCCACCTAAGGAGAAAAGTTGGTTCAGAAAAACCTTTTGTACATCTCAATGGTTAAACATGATCTGTTTTAAAATTAAATGAAGTATACATTCAATTGCATGAACAATTTGGATTTAAATTCTGGATCTAACACTTAAAAATTGTGTGACTACAAGTAAAATACTTAGAGCTTTAAAATTTGAAATCAAAAAATTGCACCTATGCCGAACAAAGGAAAAGGAATACGCTAGCATTAAATGTGGGGACTAAGATGAACTCATTGAGCACACTATTCAGCATAACTTTGGTGCTCAACACTTAGTAAGTTTCCCCTGCTATTTTAATGACTGTGATGAACCTCCTATACCTTCCTAAAGTTTGTTCCTAAACTTAAAAATGTTCCAAGAAAGAGCAGTCACACATACAATTAGTCTCACTCATGACTCACCTTTCATCAATCAACTCTCTTTCAAAAGATGCCCTAATAATGAAATGAACACAATCAGGTGCATTCTGACATGTTTAAAGCTGGGACAGAAAGAACAATGTCCCATTTCTAAATTTATTCATATTCCTGTTCACATTCGATTTGATTACCAGTTCCACTAACTCCCTGCTCCACTTACACACATCTTATTCATATCAAGGTATGAGTTCTGCATCATAGGCAACCATGAGAACAATGAACATAAGTATCATACACACCCTAAATTTCTAGTAGATGTCACCCAGTCCTTTGACCTTACACAAAAATATTCTATTTCTTTACCTTACGGCAAAATATTCTAAAAAATATGTTTGTAAACTATTTTAGCTCTTTTTATTCTAACTTTACGTCTCAAAAATACCAAATTTTCTTCAAGAATATTGACTTCTGTAGCAGTTTCTAAGGTGTCTGCAAACAGAAAGGATATGAAAAATGCTACTGAAATCAAATATAAAATTAAATATGAACATTAATTATGTATTTTATATACAATCTACCCATATATTTAAGCTATCCAATGTTGAACTTTTTTGAAGGGGAGTGATAAAAATAAGCTTAATGTATTTCATGATTATCCAAAGTACTTTCAAATTTCAAATGCTTTTAGATTAAATTTCAAACCTGAAATTAAGAATAAAAATGTTTAAATTGAATGAAATATGAACTATTCAAACCAATATTATAATCCTGGAGATATTTTCAATTGGAGTTAAACTCTATCTTTGAATATTTGTTCCTCTTACTACTTCTTTGGCTCTCCTTCCCAAGAGCCTTAAACAAATTTAAATCTATTATTTCTCTACATCCTTCCTCTAAGTTGATTTCTTTGGTAAAGATGCTTAGAACCCCCTCAAGGAACTGAATCCAAGTTTTTCAACTCCCTGGCTAAAGGTACATATTATGGAATATAATATGCTCACATCCCCTTGGCTTAAAATATCAAGGTGATACTCAACGCCTAGCACATCTCTAATTCAAGAGATTGAAATCAGATTACTCATTAATTAAGTCGATTGGTTATATGAAGGATAAGTACTATTCCCCACCTTGCTACATTTGAGACTTTCTAGAAAATAGGTCCATATTCATTTGCTCATATTATTTTATGATATGCAATTTTTTGCTCCAGAACTTGAGACTTTGCAGAATCAAAAGTTAAAAAGTTAAAATACTATTTTAAAATTCTTTATACAGCATAACTCCTGAATTTCTCTTCATTAACTTCATGCAAAAATCATTCCCAATAATGAAGGAGCCCCATAGATCAAGACTACTTATATGAATGTATTCATATTTCATGCTAATTAGTCCCTGTACACGTAATCTCTTTCCCTAGTGTGTCCAGTACATGTGTCTCTGTCCTGGATTGCTCATTAAATCTGCTATAGTTCATTTGAGCACTGCATCACTGTGACTGAATTAGACATTTTAGAATCCAAGGCCTATGATTCCTTCCTCTTGTGTATTTCTTACAAAATCCTACAAGCAAAGCTCTGGTAGTGCTATAGAAATAATGCATACAGCATCTGATATGCTCTGTAAGTGTATAAACAAGGTTATCACAAAGGTAGACTGGTATCCTCAATGCCTGCATTGTGTATGCAGGTATTATGCCCAGTATCTGACAAGGTTTGAAAAGCAGCAATCCTTATTCTTTTTAATGGGGACCTCTGAGACCAACAATGTCTAGAAAAATACCATGCTCACTGCTACACAGAGATTTTTCCTAAATTACTGCAGCCAGTCCACACATACAGACTTTTTTAAAAAAATTAAGTAAGAGAAAAGTATTCAGTAGTTACAATGGTAATATATTCCTGTCTGAACTATAATGTTCTGAATCTTTTTTTTTTTTAGTAAAAAAAGGAAATTACATTAAAATAACACAGTGGTGCAGGAGTCTCAAGTATGGATTAATTTTTAAATCATTACATGGCAGTAGTTTGATTTCTATCCTTTTTCTAGTCTTATATTATAAAAGAACATTGCTGGAGGATGAAGTTTTTGACTTTTCTTTCAGAACCAGTTCTCTATAATCCCAAGGTAAGATATTTTGCAGACTTGACTATTCCATATTGATTTTCACTTTCTTATTTTTTGTAACCTTAGGCTAACAATATTAAAAAAATTATATCCTGCATATAGCATATAGTTAAAGACCAATCTACATCATGTTTCTACTGAGAATATGATTGAAACTGTCAATTGTCTATATATATAATGAAAATGGACTGCAATGCTTATTTTTCATCTTTCTTTTTTTTTACAGTTTTGGCCAGGGCCGAGCTTGAACCCACCACCCTAGTATATGAGGCAGGTGCCCTACTCTTTGAGCCACAGGCGCCGCCCCATCCTAATTACTATATATAAATATTTTGGACCAAATGCTATCTGGCAATATCTGTATCCTTTTGCTTTTCACTTTTAGCAGTAATAAAAGTATTATCCATCACTAAGTTTAATTCATAAAATGGTGTCACAAAGAAATACATACACTAAAAATGCCTATTCTACAAAAAAACAACAAAATAAGAATTTCAGAATTTGTGTAATTTAAATTTGAAACCCCTATAATTTGAAAGGCAGTAAGAAGTTGACTTTATAAATTGCCAGCTGATAGAGCAGTTCTCTTCATGCTAATTAATAGAACTCAGATATAAAATAGAAGGAGTAAGTGTAAATTACTTCGGCTCTCTATACCTGTGTATATTTTCTTTGGGGGGATCTTGTGTTTAATATCTACTCATAACGTTTTCATCAAAAGATGTGGATTTATACAACATTTAAAGTATTTTTTAAGAGTTCAAAAACTTATCTTGATTTACCAACTCTTAAAAAAAATTTAATAGTTTATACCACAAAGTACCTGACCCTGAAGGAATTTACTAACATTTGTGACAATGACTTTGGTTTTCCAGCTCTTTTCTTTCAAACATCTTTAAAGAGTTTACTTATGTTTTATACCATTTAGACATTCTCTATTGCTTTGTTTTGCTTAAATACAGAGACTTTAAATAATTCATAAAGATCTCTGTTTATTTAAAAATGTGCCACAGTACACCAGTACTCATTTTAATAATAAAAAGACACATAGACAGAGATAGAAAGAGACAGAGAATCCACAAAGACAGTAGCAGAGGAGTTAATGGAGGTGACCTTTCAAAAAGACACTTACTAAACACCCTAATGCAACTGACTCGGTTTATTAGATCTGGCATCTTTCTATTCTGTGATATTATTATCTTACTTTGGAAAATCAGTACATTTTGAATGCGAGTATTTCAAATATTTAACGTCACTAACTGGTTTTAATTGCTTTCTAATCTTGCCCATAAAAATCTCACATTTTCATTTCTTAACACGGAATGGATATTTAATCTAGATGTATCTATGGAAACATAACTATATCTGAAGATCAACAATTCTTAACAAATTTTTAATAGCAAACTAGGAATTATTTTTCTAGTAGAAAAAGAAGCAGTTTTTGCAGGTGGCTGACAGTAAACTTGAGACTTTCAAAATAAAGAATCCAGAACCTTTGGGAAGGATACCATACAATGGTTTACACATGTTCTTTCATAGCACCAGAGTGTCTTACCTAGAATTGTAATGATAGCCCTTTGAATTGAGTAAGTCTTTAATAAATACTTATGTGAAATAAACAATTAATGGTTCCAATAGAGATACTGAATTATTTGAGGAAGATATAAAGCAAACAAAATAGTCATGTAATTTAAACTCTTTTAAATAAAGAGATTCCATCCTTTGGGCAAAACTGAAAGGGTACGAATAAGTAAAACAAAGTTTTCATAAAATACTCTTTTCAAAAACGCTCTAGGAAACTTAGCAAGTTCTTTTGTAATTGGGATAATCTGTTTCAAATTCTTTTTTACACTAAGATATGTGGACTTGAGTGCTGTTTTAAGTGGAACGTAGCAGTAATAGATGTAAAATGGAACAAGAGTGAAGTGCTACACCAGCTCTCATGAACTTAAAAATGAGGGAAATCAGACCAGGAAAAACCCTACACATAATGGCAATTATTAGCTATTTAGTGACATAAAACTGATCAGCTCAAAGATTTGGCACGAAATTGCCCAGCTGACAATCAAAATTCTAATTAAGACGACAGGGATAACCTCAGGAAAGAGAACTATAATTTAGTAAATTGGGTAATATAATAATCCTTATCAAGTTCTAAAACTAAATTTTGCACTTTCTTTATCTACAAAATAGGTACCAACCTCTTATTCTCACTACTTCAGTTTGGGCATGCACAACGTCTTGCCTCAATTTCTATTGCAGAAGCTCCAGACGTTTTTTTTTTTTTGTCTTAAGGCCAAATGGCCTTGTCTCAGGCCCAACCAGGTATTAATCATCTCTCATACCATAATCATAGAGCTCTTTCTAATATTTTAATCTCACAGTATTGCCTCTCTGCTTAACCTACTCATATTCCACATCACCTTTAGGATAAAAACTCAAAACTCCTAAATACTGAACAGTAGGCCATTAATGAATGCCTCTGCACACTCATTTCTTACTGTTTTCCCCAGAAGGACACTACCTACCGCCTATACCAAATGACTTAGCTTCCTGAATACACAATTCCTCACACATTAGCTCATGCCTCAATGTGTATGTACTTCTACTCTGCCTAGAATTCCTTGTGACTGCAATGCTTTTTCCCTTGGCTAATCTCCTTTGAGACTTTGAAATTTAATCCTAGCATCAACATCCACTGGGAATTCTTGCTTACTCTTCATCTGAGTTCAGTGGCCCTCCCTCCTCTATGGTCCTACAGTATCCTATTCATCTCTATTCTGGTGTTTACTCATGTTATGATAATAATCTATTTACCTGTCTATCTTCTCCACTATCCCTGAATTCCCTGAGGACACAGAGTCTTATTTCTATATCCCTGGCATTCAGCATAGTACCTAGAAAAAAAGTATGTACTTTATGAAGTGTATATTGAAAGAAAGCAGAAAAATAACTAGCATTTGCAGTTAACATCCTATGAATAATACAGGATAAAGGTAGTCAGCCCCCAAAGGTAATAATGCTCGAACACGAAGATGGGAATGTATTATGCTATAACAAACATACTTTGGGAAGGACACAATACAGTTTATAAAATGATGGATTTTCCCATTATTTCTCCAAGTTTTGAGTTATCACATTTTGGGGGGTTCCCCCCATAGACGCTAATGAAAACAAGGTTATTCGTCAGAATTTTATCATTTCACATTCTGGTGAAAACTAATCACAGAGACCTCTTGTCAGGCTCCTCCTATGGAGACAACTACCTCCATACATAAATGGCTCCCCCGACATAACCTGTGGGCACTAGAGATAGGAAATACCTAATATCCCCCTAAAAGATATAATTTGAGCTCATACTCTAGGGCTCAGAAATGTTGCAAAGGATGGTTCATCAGCAGGCCTTAGCAAATCAGAACCACTATCAAAAGGGTAAAAGAGGTAATAACTACTGAACAGGGTAGATATTTTACAGTCTTGAAACAATCACTTTGTTAAGCTAAATAGGAAATAAAAAATGATGCTCAAAAATATGGCAAATAAAGGTAAAAGGTGTCTAAAGTATAGTTCATTGTATTAAAATCATTTTACACATATATTTCTGCTCACTAAAATGTAAGCCATGAATTAGATTTGAATCACTAACTATACCATTGACACTACTATCTTTTCATATTGCCATGAAACACAGTTCAATAAAAATCTGCAGGGGTTAATATAATTTTCTACTCATAAATGAAATTGATGACAGATTTTATATATATACATACATATATATGTGGACTTGAGTGCTGTTTTAAGTGGAAGGTAGCAGTAATAGATGTAAAATGGAACAAGAGTGAAGTACTACACCAGCTCTCATGAACTTAAAAATGAGGGAAATCAGACCAGGAAAAACCCTACACATAATGGCAATTATTAGCTATTTAGTGACATAAAACTGATCAGTTCAAAGATTTGGCACGAAATTGCCCAGCTGACAATCAAAATTCTAATTAAGACATACCATTTGTAACCTTAGGCTAACAATATTACAAAAATTATATCCTGCACATAGCATATAGTTAAAGACCAATCTATATCATGTTTCTACTGAGAATATGATTGAAACTGTCAATTGTCTATATATATAATGAAAATGGACCGCAATGCTTATTTTTCATCTTTCTTTTTTTTTAAACAGGGATCTTTATGAATTATTTAAAGTGTCTGTATTTAAGCAAAACAAAGCAATAGAGAATGTCTAAATGGTATAATGGTAATTCTTCTCACTTTGGAAGATTAAGAGTTGTCTTGGGCCCCACATTAAATACATAGGCCACAGGTTGAACAGCCCTGTCCTACCTGTGACATGGTAGACATGGTACATAAATGCATAAAACTGTCACATTAAATTCCTAGTGAGTATAACAAAACCATCAAAAATATTTGTATCATGTTTTAGCACTTTCAATTGCAATGGTATTTTGTCACATTCTTCTTAAACGTAACTATCTAATTAGTGGAAGAAAAAGAGACAGTAATGTTGATCATAATGTTTGCCAAAATATAGCAAAATGTAACTTGTTTTTCTGTTCTTTCAAATACTTAACTATTTTGCTATGAATAATAGTTTTTGTTAATTATATTTTCTAAGGATTTCTCAAAAACCTCTCTTCTCCTTAGTGTTCCCGTCCATGATTTTGCTTCCGATCTGAATGATGTTAATTAAGTAATCCAGAGACGGTTAAAAACTGCTAAGATATTTGACTTTTTCCTTTATCTCCCACTCCTTAGCCCACAAAAAATAATTAATAAGACAGCATTTGTGATATTGTGAATATTTTTCTAAGTGAAGAGAATAGGATCATATAAAACCCTCAATGCAAGTGTTGATGTGTTAGGCACTGCCCTGCACCACAGCATAGCCAGGACCACACTGAAGAGGTCCACGTCCTACCAGGGAGGAGGCAGCCTGCCTAGGTGTCTCCCTTGTGGTGTGATGCTGGAATTGGGAGCAAGAGCAGCAGCAGCATCACCATCACTTCTGGCACACACAGCCAGTTCCCAACCCTCCCCTCTTCCCCATCGTGTTGAAGTGGGGAGATGTGCATTCTCAGCCCCTAGCTTTCCTCTTTTCATGTGGAGGTGAGAAAGTTCCGCTCAAGCCCCAGCTTCTCTCCGTGATAGGACAGGTGACTGAAGGGTATGGCTGGGGGCAGGGAGTAGGAACCAAGTTACCATTAAGTTCCAGTGGGAACAGATAATGACGAACCCTGAGTGGCCTTACACTAACCTTGGCCTATTAGGCCCATTATCATGTAATCAAACTTGTAAATTTCAACCCCTAAGGGTTCCTCCAGAATGTTTCTAAGGAAGAAGCAGGCGTATTAAAAACTTTGTTATATAACCCTAACCTGTCACCTTACCTCAAAGGTGGGTAGCATTAGCCAATCCTGCCAAGGGAAAAGGCGGGAAAAACCAGCTAGCTTAGTTAATGTATATAAAATAGTTTGTGTTCAAATTTGGGGGTCTCTTCTCTACCTACAGAGAAGGACCTATCTTTCTCTTGAGATATAGTTTCCTTATGGTTTATGTCAGTGGTTCTCAACCTTTCTAATGCCAAGGGCAAGGCCCATTAATACAGTTCCCGTGGGTCGCAACCCACAGGTTGAGAACCACTGGTTTATGTGCTTCTGTTCTCTAATAAAAGTATGTTGGTGGTGACCAATTTATATTGATTCTGTCATTGGCTAAGCACCAGTGCTCATTCTTGGCACTGTGAGGCAAAAGCCAGGGAACATTCTCCTCCAGAGGGACCTAACAGTAGTAGGTGCTTGGTGTGATGGAGGCCAGTGAAGAATGATTTAAAAAAAAAAATCAGAGGAAAAACAGTAGAAAAAAACTGACCATCATAAGAAATCAGAAAGCTAAATAGTACATGTATCAAAAAAAGATGAGGACTCAATTGCCAATTGCAAAACTACTACAAAGTTACAGTAATGAAGATACTGTGGTACTGGCATAAAGACAGATATGCAGATCAATGGAATAAAAATGAGAGTTCAGAAAGAATCACTTACAAATACGGTCAATGAATTTTAGATAAGGGTGTCATGACAACTATGGGATAGAATAGTCTCAACAAATGACTCTGGCACACTGAATATCCACATACAAAAGAATGAAGTTAGCTAAAACGAAACTCTAAGAGTGAAACATAAATGTAAATCTCCGTGAATCTGCATTAAGGTTTCTTAAATATGACATTAAAATACAATCTGCAAAAACAAAAACAGATAAATTGGACCTTATAAAAGTTTTAAAGAATACGTATTTCAAAAGACACTATCAAGGGCAGTGCCTGTGGCTCAGTGGGTAGGGCGCCGGCCCCATATACTGAAGGTGGTGGGTTCAAACCCAACTCCGGTCAAACTGCAACATAAAAATAGCCGGGCGTTGTGGTGGGCATCTGTAGTCCCAGCTACTCGGGAGGCTGAGGCAAGAGAATAGCCCAGGCCCAGCAATTGGAGGTTACTGTGAGCTATGTGACCCTGCGGGGCTCTACCAAGGGTAATAAAGTGAGACTGTCTCTACAAAAAAAAGACACTATCAAGAAAGTGAAAAAATAATCCACAGAAGATATTTGCAACAACTCAACACTAAAAAACAAAAAAGATCTAAATTTAAGACACAAAACAATAAAAATTCCAGAGGAAAGTGTGAGGAAAATCCTTGACAAAATTGGGAAAAGATTTCATGAAGAAGACTCCCTTAGGCATTGTAGCAACACCAAAAATAAATAAATGGAACATGATCAAAGTAAAAAGCTTTTGCACAGTTAAGGGTACCAAAACTAAAGCTAACAGATAGCCTTCAGAATCGGAGAAGATATTTTCATGTTAAGAATCTGACAAAGGGCTGATAACTAGAATCTATAGAGGACTGAAATTCATCAACAACAAAAAAGGACACAGCCATTATATATGTGGGAAGAGACATGAACAGAAACTTCTCTGAAGATGACAGATGAATAGCCAATAAACACATGAAGAAAATGCTCATCTCTAATCATCAGAGAAATACAAATCGAAACCTTGCTCCAGTAAGATTAGCCCACATCACAAAGTCCCAAATCTGTAGATGCTGGCATGGATATATAGAAAAGGGGACACTTTTATACTGCTGGTGATACTGCAAACTAATACAACCTTTTTGGAAAGAAGTAAGGAGAACTCTTAAAGAGCTAAAAGTTGATCACCTATTTGATCTCATAATCCTATGACTAGGTATCTACCCAGAAGAACAAAAATCATTTTACCACAAGGACATTTGCACCAGAATGATTAGTACAGCTCAATTCACAATTGCCAAGACATGGAAGCAATCCAAATGCCCATCAACCCACGAAGAGATTAACAAACTGTGGTATATGTATACCTTGGAGTACTATTTAGCCATAAGAAAAGACGGAGATTTTCCTTTTTTTTATGTTTGCCTTGATGGAGTTGAAACACATTCTTCTTAGTAAAATGTCTCAAGAATGGCAAAAAAAGTATCCAATGTATTCAGTACTAATACGAAATCAATATATAAACAACTACATACCTACACGAATGGTAAAACACAAATAAGGTGGAGGGGAGAGGAAGGAGGGCAGGAGGAAGAATAATTGGTGAAATCTCACCTAATGTGTGCAATGTGAGGGTGTTCAACACGCCCCCTGGGTGAAGGGCTCAAGTACAACTTGAACTTTACCTTAGAATTGAAAGGAAGAGCAGAGACAGGGAAGGAGGGAGGGGGGTGGGGTCTCGGTGTGTGAAACATCTCTTGGGGGGGACTTTATCTAACAAATGCAATCAGTGTAACCTGGTTTCTTGTACCCTCAATGAATCCCCAACAATAAAAAAAAAGAAAACGATGTAACCTAAACATTTGTACCCTCGTATTAATTTAAGATAAAATTATATAAAAATAAAATAAAATAAAAAGTCAAATTATATTAAAATAAAATAAAAAGTCAAATCAATTGAAAATGGAAAGGGCATCTAAATAGAAATATTTTTACAAAGAAGAAATAGAAATATTCAATTAACACATGAAAAGATGCTCAAAATCATTAGCCACTAGGAAAATGCAAATTGAAGCCATTATAGTATACCACCCTCATTCTCATTAGGATGGCTACCACCAAAAGCAGATAATACCAAGTGTTTCGTAGGTTACAGAGAAATTGCAACCTTTTTATATTACTGGTGGCAGTTCCTCAGAAACACAGAATCACCATATGGCCCAAACTTCTAGTCCTGGCTATATAATCAAAAGAATTGAAGGCATTCAAACAAGTTACTTGTACAGGAACATTAATAGCAATTCATTCACAAGAGTCACAAGATGGAAGATCCCCAAATGTCTGTCAACTGATGAATGAATAAACAATATGTGTTACGTCATACGACAATCACTTAACCATAAAAAGAGATGAAATAGTTATACATATGACACAGATGGACCTCAAAAACACATGCAACATATGTGACACGAAGGCCACAAATCATATAACTTATAGAAACAGAAAGTAGATTAGCGATTGTTACTGGCTGGGATTTGAGGATGGGAGATAAAGAGTGACTACTAACGAGCACAGGGTTCTTTAGAAACAAAACGCTGAGAGAGAATGTATCAAGAAGGCTTTGTCGAGGGTAATCTAAAGATGAAAAATAACAAACAGCTAACAGAGAAGCTTGGGAGGTAGTAGCTAGGGGGCTACAGAGAGGGTAATGTTAGTAGATACCAAGCAGGGGCATCACACAGCCAGGAGTCAGTGAAAGGCTAGGAAGGAACAGAGGCACTGGATGTAGACATACTGAAGATAATGAAAAGAATCAAAAGAAATCATTTAAATGCTAAGACAACAAGCACATTACAAACAGTTCCATGACCATTCAAAAATGATATTCTGTGGAATATTTCAGCATCACCACGTCTACAAATGCAATTAATTTTCTAATACCTTAAGAAGATTAAAGTAATATTTATACAAATGGTCAAGCTTACATATGACATTGCCACAGCTTTTTACTTAATACAGCTTTATAAGTTAAAAATTGCAGTTTACAACTTTTCCTATTATTGTTCTGCATGAATGATTTTTTTTGCTCAAAATAAAGACCTGGATGTAATTGCATGAAAAGTAAGAAGGAAACACAAGCAAACTCAATGTTTACAAGTTGCCCCAGCTTGGGAGAAGCTCTGGTTTCTTTGGGCGTCATTGGAATGCTACCCTTTATGTAGGTCCATTGTGCAGTGATGAATGAAATGGCTACTGATGCTCTCTGAATAAAAGACTCACTCTCCCTCAACAGAAGCAGGTGCTATCAAACAACTACTGTTTGCACAGCGACTTTCCAGAAAAAAAAAAAAATGTTTATACAAAAGGAACATACAAATAATTCCTGGGAGGCCTCCTCTGTGAATCTCCTAGACAATAGCCCAGCTGCAGTAATGCCACATGTGTCATTTTTAAGGTCAGTTCGGTATCTATGCCTTTTTTTATAGCACTACTACAAGCATTTTTATAAGGCACATATCACATAGCATTCGACATTTGGGGTTATATTTCATTACTTGATGAATGTCTTAGTATAAGACCTTTATTGCAAACAATCTTTTTGGCTGTTGGTACTTATAGCTTTAACACAATTAAGTATTGACAAGAAATATCTTTATAGCACTTTCTTTATCACCTATCATATTTTAGACTCATCTATTATTTTAAAAAGTAGCAGCTGCATATACTTTACTTACTTTGCAAAAGGAAGAATTAGATTTTTAGCTTATAAAAATGTAAAGTGATATTATTATTGATGATAATTCAAGAATCCACACTAAGGGCTATGCTATTTCTAATTTACTTCTTCACATAATTCGAATAAATAATTGTATCTCTGCACCTTAATGGTCTCAGACAATTTGTTTAAAATAACTATCAGAATGAATAAGGTAAAGATAAGGCTTAGATTTCCACCTTAACTTGTATCAAAAGGTTTTCATCTTCATTTATTTTGGTACTTCTAAAATTCCTGTAGTACCAGGTGCATCCAAAATAAATTGCAAAATAAAACAGCAATGATACTCTAAAACTAAAAGGAAGGAAAATGAATAGAATCATCTGTTTTTTCTCGTTCTTTTAAAATAATGCTAGAATGCTGGTATGATCTTTTATTATAGAAGCTTTATCAACACTGTAATTGACACTTAGCACATCTTACAAGCCATACAAAGGAAAACCAAGCATTTTAAAGGAAAGCTCAGCAATTTTTTTTTAAAGCTACCTTCTACATGTGAGAAAACAAAGCTATGTTGCTTACAATCTAATCAGAAGACAATTATTAGAAGTTTCAAGAGGAAATCTAACAATCTGGATGAAAAGAAGAGAGGAAGAAGGCAGAGCAACAGTTATTAACCTAAATTTAGAACTAAAAGATCAAGAGAGCCACCTGCAGTTTGAAATCCAGAAATATGAAAATTCCTTTGACTAAAAGCATTGTTTCTGGGGATGATCTTCTCAGAGCTTCTGATTAATTTAGACTTGGTTAGTAAAGTACATCACAATATAACTCAGATATACTGTAAAAGTAATATGTCATGTTTTAAGTTGTATGATCTTTTCAATCTTTTTGGTTTTTTATAATTCTACTTTAATACATTCAACAGATTCTCATCACATATTTAGTGAGCACCTACTACAGTGGTTACTTTTTATGTCCTAACTAATAGAAATAGGACTTGTACTATAAGTGATATTTTACTCTCAACTACGCAATCATATTAGTCTTTATAAGAACAATCTTCAACTTTTGAGGGCACTGTCAAAATACAAAGTTATCTTTTTTTAAGTAAAGTTTATACTTTTAAGTTTGGATTACAATGATTCTCAAATCATTTTATTACCTCTATCCTCACTTGAGTACCATGATGTCTTCATGACTCGTATTAAATATGTCCTCAAATAAATGTAATATACACATTTTTTAGGAAAGGCTATAGACTATTATGAACCATGAGTCTGTTAGAAGTGTTATAAGATAGTGCAGTCCTTGGTGTTGGTACCTAAGTCTCTGCTGGATGCTAAAGTCTAAGGACAGCAACATTTAGGCAGGGAGAATAGGTTATTTCACATTTTCAGATTACACAATAGAGGAGAAACTTCTTCACCTACAATTTAAAAGAAAGTTGGCTGAAATTGTACATAAGTCTATTGCACCACTTACAAAAATTATCACATGCTGGCTCGGTGCTCGTACCTTAGTAGTTAAGGCGCCAGCCACGTACACTTGGGCTAGTGGGTTCGAGCCTAGCCTGGGGCCTTCTAAACAACAATGACTACCACACACACAAAAAAAGAAATAGCTGGGTGTGATGGGAGGCGCCTGTAGTTGCAGCTACTTGGGAGGTTCAGGCAAGAGAATCGTTTAAGCCCAGGAGTTGGAGGTTGCTGTGAGCTGTGACACCACAGCACTCTCCCAATGGCAACATAGTAAGACTCTGACCCCCCCCAAAAAAATTTTTTTCACATGATTTCTACACTGTTAAAAATTAGAAGGTTTGTTTTAGAAAGTATTGCATTCTCAATTGGCCTCTAGTTAGGAGGTAACTCTGAAGTCTGGCGCCGAACTTATCAACAGTTCCTAAAACCTAACATAAGACTGTTACCATCACAAGCAAACGTTTCTTATACAGCAATACATTACCGTGTATTTCTTATACAGCAATTGATCAGCTTTCTCAGGATTAATATCACCTCCATCCCCAATGTAGGAAATTAGAAAAATAAAATATAGGGAATGATGTTTAATCAACAGGAGCTGATTGGCCTTCTTAAGAAGGTGTGGGCAGAATTGATGAGCTTGCCTGTCTTTAACAGATCAGGTCATTCTGAACTTGAGAAAGAAATCAGTTATTTTGAGATGAAATTCAAGAATGATCAGATTTTATTCAGACAATGGGGGTTTTGTTGTTTTTTGTTTACCTCATCTCACAGATCATACTCAGGTGAAATAAATGGAAATATAAGTGAAACTCTTCAAGTCTGCTACTACAGCACGGCTCTAGTAAATTTGTATTTGAATACAATACCCCTATGCACTAACAGAGTTGATAGGGAAAGGATAAGCCTTCATTTGGGTGGAGAAGTCATTAATGATAGAAACAAGAAAAGAGCCACTCTTGCCTTCCTAGCCTATATAGGCTCAAACATGTCTTTGTCTAAAGTGTCACCTGAATCTTCATTTCTTTCAGAGAAAATGGCTCTTGAATATGTGTAAATATAAATACTCCTAGGTGCGCATGTGAAGGTATTACCAAAAGTTTCACAGTTACCCAAGGATCTTACAAATTTCTTCATTTCAAAGAACTTAACAAAATTAACTAATAACATTAAAGGCAGTATCATATTTTTCACAAAATGTGGAAATATTTTCCCAAGCAAAATAGCTTAAGTATAAGTTAAGAATGCAACGATTTCTAAACCACTTTGATTAGTCCATAAAAGCAAAAACAATACCAATGTCTTCTCATGTCAACTGATACACAAGAAAACCTCTACTATCAATCTCATTGTACTGTATTTCCTTCTAGACTAGTACTGATCTGTGTATTTTTAGACAGACGATAATTTGCAAGACTGAATACATAGTTTTGGGTGACTGATTATTGATTGGTCTCTATTCCAACTGAAATCAGATTACCTTTTGGCAATATTAAAGCAGAATTGTCATCTTTACCTATGTTTTATTTATTTATTCTTTTTTTTTTTTTTTTAGAGACAGATTCTCGCTTTGTCACCCTCAGTAGAGTGCTGTAGCATCACAGCTCACAGCAACCTCCAGTTCTTGGGCTTAGGCAATTCTCTTGCCTCAGCCTCCCGAGTAGCTGGGACAATAGGTGCCTGCCAAAATGCCCGGGCATTTTTAAAGACGTAGTTTTGCTCTGGCTCAGGCTGGTCTCCAACTCGAGAGCTCAGGCAATCCACCGGCCTTGGCTTCTCAGAGTGCTAGGATTATAGGCATGAACCACCCGTACCCAAAATTTACCTATGTTTTAATAAAAAATGTTTTATATATGGTGCTATTGCCAAGATAAAGTATTTAAACTGCTAATTTATACATGTAAAAAGTAAACTGCAAATAAAATATTAAGTCTAAAAAAAGTTTTTATCTTAGTGGCTATAATTACGTACTTTTCACAAGGTCTTGCTATATAGATACCAGGCTGGCCTTGAACTTCTGGGCTGAAGCAATCCTCCCACCTTATTGTCCTGAGCAGCTAGCACTAAAGGAGTGTACCACTGCATCTCTGCATCTTTATAGATATGAATCCAAATTTGCTTCCAATATGCTCTTTTCAGGAATATTTAATATTATAGAAGTTAAAATACATAATATATTTGTTATATAATATGTGTATGAATAGAAAACAGAAAATTAAATGACTGCTTTGGTAATTCACTTCATCAAATGTCCTATAAGTCAAGATGGGCATTATGACGGTGTTAAGGCATTATAAAGGAGTATGAGCTAGGAAACCAGATTGCCTAGGTAAAAACTCCACATTTTTCACTTACTAGCTGTAAGCTTTTAATTTACTGAAGGTGTTTATGCTTCACTTTTCCCATTTATAAAATGAGGATAATATGGGTGGCGCCTGTGGCTCAAAGGAGTAGGGCACTGGCCCCAAATACTGGAGGTGGTGGGTTCGAACCCGGCCCCGGCCAAAAACTGCAAAAAAAAAAAAAAAGTCTAAAAAAAATGAGGACAGTATTAGTTTTCATTGGGTTACTGTGCGAATTAAATCAGTCCATATGCATAAAATACTTAGAGCAATGTCTGGCACATAACAAGTACTAGATATGTGTTGGCTAGTATGGTTAATATAGTCTTTAAAATAATAATCATTCAGGTATACAGAAAAAAACCACAACCATAAAATTTTTGATGAAGTTAACCTCCATCATGTTGGAAACAAAGTGTTGGAAACGATGAAAAATTTTTTTAAAAGCAAGTCTAATATCCAAAATAAAGTAATTAAAGTAAGAAAATAAAATCTGCATCATTTCCAATGACAACACAATATAATAAATAATTTCAAACTATTAATAAGGGTGAATCAGCAACTCAAATTATCAAATAAAAAAATTATCGAAGAAACCAAGCAGGACACTGGATATAAGTAAAATTTATAATTACCAAATACCTCGCACATCCCTATATCATACAAACATGTACGTATGTAATAGTTTAAGGACATTAAAAAACATGTGATAGCAAAATTCTAGATTAATTTTTGATTTTAAAATATTATTTCCAAATTCGCCAATAATTTTTCCAGCTTTTCCATAGCAAATAATTCTATAATGAAATAACTTTACTAAAAACAGTTTTGACACATTACTTTCAGAGAGAAAGCTAACGCAATACAAACAACCCTATACTGTAAAAAAGAAAAAATAAAATTACATTTGCGTGGGGATACTTGCTTAGAGAACAAATACAAGCCTTCTGCCAAAAATCTCAACAGCTGTACTTTTCCTATTCCACCTAACAGGGGCAAAAAATAGTATCACATCATCCTCCTGCACAGCGTGAGCAACGCTAGACATTCTCAGTACATGGCACTTCACAGGCTACCAACTTTTGTTTCTTACTACCCTTTATGTAATCCTAAAACTAGATAAACCAACATTATCATCCTTACTTTACATAGGGGGAAAAAGGTTCAGACAAGTCAACTGATTTGCCTGATGTCAGGATTAGAAAGTTATAGAGCTGGGATTGTATGTAACTCAGGTCTTCTGATTCCTAGCCCAATAACACAGTCTACTCTCTCACAGCAACCTCAAACTCTTAGGTTTAAGCAATTCTCTTGCCTCAGCCTCCCAAGTAGCTGGGACTACAGGCGCCCACCATAATGCCTGGCTATTTTTGTTGTTGTTGTTGCCATTATTTTAGCTGGCCCAGGCCGGGTTCGAACCCGCCAACCTCAGTGTATGTGGCCGGCACCCTATCCACTGAGCTATGGGCACTGCCCTGCACTCAGGTACTTTTGAAGACTTTTTTTGCACAAGTCCCTATTGACATGAGAGGAATAAAAGATGGTTCCCACCCATCATGATCTCACCTTCTGGAAAAAAGACTTTTTTCCTTATCGAAGAGTTAAGAGCATCATAAGAAAGGAAGTGTCATGTTTATCTGCAACTTCTTTTTTGATGGCCTAATTAATCTCCCTTATATGTAATAACATTTTTCAGTGAGTGATAAAGAGTACAACTGCAAAATCACCTTGCCTCTATAAACACGCATTCAAAAGTTAACTATAGTGGTCCCCATTTATTTGCAGTATACCTTCTGTCATTGGAGTTACAAGCACTCAACCATGATCCTAAAATATTAAGTAGAAAATTCCAGAAATAAACCATTTGTAAATTTTAAATTACACATTTTTCTGAGTAGCATGATAAAATCTCTTGGTGTCTTGCTCTGTCCCACCTGGAACATGAATCCTTCCTTTGACCAGAGTATATGCTCCTCACTGTTAGTCAGTTAGCAGCCATCTCATTTACCTGATGACTGTCCCGTGCTATGGTGGTACATGTGCTCAAGTAACCTCTATTTTACTTAATAACGGCCCCAAAGCACAAGAGTAGTGAAGCTGGCATATTGGTATAATTGCTCTGCTTTATTGTTGTTGTTAATCTCTTACTGTGCCTAATTTATGAATTAAACTTTGCATAGACATGTATACATGGGAAAAATCATAGTGTATGTATAGGGTTCAGTACAATGTGAACCCTATACCAACTGGGGGTCTTAGAACGTACTCCCCATGAGAAAGTGGGGACTACTATATTGTTAATTAAAAGTAAGTCTCATAAGATACAGCAAAATGGACACCAATACACATTCAGAGAGCACTAAGTAATTTAAGAATTGTGTTCACAAGTCAGCTCAAGTAAGGGTTTATTTATAATATGCTTTGGGTTTATTCTTACTAGAAAGTGTTTCATATGATGACATTAACTATCCCTTGTTAAAATGTATTAATACTGAAGCCTCTGTTAACTAGATAACCTGAACAGAGAAGTGAATGGGTCAACCACAGCACCATATAGCCAAGAGCTTGAATTTTCCTTGTCCTTTAGCATTTCTTTTAATCCAGTTGACGTTTCAATTGAAATGGCACTATTCCCATTAGCTTTAGGGTATAGGTAGATTTAAAATACTGGAGTCTTGGCATTAACAATTTAACGTATTCCCCCAAGAATCTGTTTCACATAATGATGTGACAATCCTAGTCTTTCCTGATTTTTATAACTTCACTAACAGCCTTAGTTTTTTAGCAGAAGACTTTCTTTTTCTGTTGCCAATGGAAAATATATCATTAATACTTGGAATGGCATCAAAATAGAGAAAACTAATATTAGACAGTTCAAATGAAACTCTATTAATGCTTATTACATATTCAGAGGGAAAATGATTTAAATTATTTGAGTGATAATTCCAGAGAGGTACGTCCTAAATTATCAAGTAGCTTTTAAATAATACATACACATATGGAATCATTATTAAATTTAAAACTAAAACATCACTGGCCTCAGGATAAAGAAGGCAATGGATGTGCACACTTAAGTAGCACATGATTGTCAAGGCTATAGACGTTTTTGTTGGGTGCTAAGGTCAGAGGTACTTACTATATTAACAAAAATAATTAAATGACTTACAGGAATAAAGTTTAAAAAGCGATTTACCCACAGATCAATGAAAAGAATGGGTTAAGAACTAAGAGATTGTGATTTGTCCATTTTTGTGAACCTTAAGTTCAAAAAAAACCCCCCAAAACACAAGGAACAAAATAGCACCAACCATAAAAGACTAAGCATCCTGTATAACCCAGCAATCATACTCCTTGATGTTTACCCAAATGTGTTGAAAACTTAAACATGCACACACACACACACACACACACCACAAACCGTAATGGCAGCTTTATTCCTAATAGCCCAAATGCGGACGTGACGAAGACGCATACACAAACTGGTACATCCACACAAGGGAATATTATTCAGTGATAAATGGAAGGAGCTTCCAAGTCACAAGACAATATGGAACAACCTTAAATACATACTGGTCAGTAAAAGAAACCAATCCAAAAAGATCATGCAAAACCATAGAGACAGTAAAATGAACAGTGGTTGCCAGGAGCTGGAGGGAAAGAGGAGGGATGAATAGGTGGAGCACAGAGGATTTTCAGGGCAATGAAACTACCCTGTATAATACTATAATGGTGGGTACATTTCATTACATATTTGTTAAGACTTATAGAAGCTCACAACAAGATGACCCTAATTTAAATTATGAACTTTAGCTAATAATAATGTATCAATATTGCTTCCTCAATCACAATAAATGTACCATGCTAACGTAAGATGTTAATAATAGGAAAAACTGGGGGAGAGGGAGGAGGAGAGGGGGTACATGGGAATTCTCTTTACTTTGCACACAATTTTTTAGCACATATAAACTGTTCTAAAAAAAACAAAAATAAAATATAGCACCAGTCATTTATGAATGGCTAATTAAGCACATGGGTTTATAAGATTAATTTCTCTCTGTATAAGTTATTGTATGGTAAATATGATACAAAAGCAAAAATCTAATATGTGGTATATGTTGGTCTACTGGTAATGCCGCAATAGGGGCAAAACAAATACAGTGCTTCTCATAAAAATAAAACGGAGGAACCAGTAAGAACTGAATCTTAGTTTATCACCCTACTTCGCAATGAAGGATTTTTGAATCACCCCCAAACTTCATAAAATAAACATACGTACATATAAACTTTTACACTGAATTTCTAAGACGCTAGTCTCTCCTGTCGCAGATATGAATAGGCCAATAAAATTAGAGGCTTGTTAACATGACAAGACAGCTGCACTTTATTTAAAATGATTCATCAATCACCTGAAAATATATGAATATGTGATGCTGGTGGTAAGGGAAACATGGAGCATTTAGCCTCCTCTCAACCTAGTCTTCTGTTTAAAATACCAAAACATTTTAAATGCATTAAGTCAGATTAATAAATGCGAAAGGTAAAATATCTTAGGCTAACTAATGACTTCTAACAGGTTTTGCAACCAGCACTTTCCTTGCTCCCCTAGGCAACGAAGATCCTACTATATTTATGTGCTTCTCTCCAGTCCTGGCTCTCCACCATGCCATGATGGCATAAAGTACTAAGTATAATTAATTTGCAGCAGGTCAGCTCCACTCACACGGCTTTTCCTCCTTCTATTAATTTATTTGGGTTTCATACAGATTATACCAGTATTTGAGAAAAGAGGCAGTCAGTTAATTTCTTTTTTAAATCACACCACCGTAACTTTCTGTTTGTTTTATCTCATCATTATTGAAGCATCTGAAAAGTGCCGAAGGAACTTTACTAAGAATCACTTGACCCTCCCCAACTGCTATTGAGCTATATCATAAGGTCGCAGGTGGGGTCAAAAAATTAAATTACATAAAACAAGGGTGTTTTTATCTTGAGTTTAATTAAAAAACATGCATCTTGGTTTATCTGTACTATCTCACAAAAGCACTCAAACACATACAGTGGAACTTACATTGGACATATATAACTATAAAATGAACTAAGAAGGTCCCAAATTATTGTTAGAGTCATTTTCTTATCTTTCTTTCTTTCTTTTTGAGACAGAGTCTCACTTTGTTGCCCTCAGTAGAGTGCCATCGTCATGTGACAGCTCACAGCAACCTCTAACTCTTGAGCTCAAGTGATTTTCTTGCCTCAGGCTCCCTAGTAGCTGGGACTACAGGTGCCAGCCACAACACCCAGCTATTTTTGTTTGTTTGTTTAGCAGGCCTGGGCCAGGTTCAAACCTACGACCCCCTGTGCATGTGGCTGGTTCGCTACCCACTGAGCTACAGGCACCAAGCCTGAGAGTCACTTTCTAACCCTTCCTCCCCACTCAAATTATACCTGAATTCATCTTATCCATCCTATTATACAGTGCTTTCTCAAAGTTTTATTGTACTTATGACTTTTGACTTAATATACTATTTATAATCTTTGAAAAATTATTGTTCTCTCACTACCAAAGAGGGGAAAAGGATAAAAATTCTAAACTACTGATGTATAGTAAGTAAAAGTTATAGTGGGAAGTTAAAAGACTAATGGTAACTATTTATAATCCTTTTCTGGAGGGTTCGTATTAAAAATATTCAGTGATTATTACGTATTAACTTTGTATTGAGAAAAACACCTTAGGGTTAAGGTTTTCTCGCAATTATCTTTGACAAGTATTAAAATAAGCACATTCCAATAGATGTAGCTACAAAGTTACTGCAATTTACTTCAGGCAGCTCTAAAAAGGTATAAAAAAACAGAAGTGGTGCACAATGCCATATCCAGCTCCATAAGGGGAATCTGAGACACACTCCACAGCCCCCCTTCCCCCAGCTGTGCCAAGGACAAAAAAAGAAAATAGTCACATTTAACATTAACCAGAAAGACCAGATCACCAACAAGGTTCTACTATCATCTGAAAAATTATCTCCTGGTCACTACACAATTGTGAAGAGCCATAGCATGAGCTGAGGCAATTAGACAAAGTAGATGGATGCCATGATATAAGTAATGATAAACTTTAAGAGATTAAAACAAATTACATCATGGTAGACAGCTTGGAAACAATAGAAGTATTGACAACAGTTAAATATACAGCAGCTAAGAATCGGGTGGCTCCTTCTAAATGATGTTTTCGAAATGAGGCCACATGTCAAAGGAATCAATAGCACCCCATTCTGAAAACAGTGGTTAACAGTCTCAAACTATAAAGAAAAAAGGGGGACATCCACATCCTGATCTGTATGAATAGTAAGAATAAACCTGAGCAGAGAAAGCAAGAGCTCCATCAACATAACTAAATCTTTCTACAGTAAAGATGGATAACCTTAAAATAGGGTATTTCTCTGGTTATAAAGAAAGCTGATTACCTATTTCTCCTAATTTTACCTGCTTTTTTTATAACCACACTCTGATGGCACCGAAACTTGGCATTCCAATATAAAAGGTCAACAGTGAGTTAATGTTAATACTTTCAAATGTTTTCACTTTCTGCTAAATTGTATAAACTCACAGACTAAGCAAGATGTTCTCCAAGACAAATGAGAACAACTTAACCTTAAGAAAAGCCCAGCATCAGTTTTTCATGAATTAGCCACTAGTGGGTTTGCATTTCATGAGAAGAAAGATTAAATATCAGATCTCACACTTGGTGAACTGCCCCACCTACTGATACACATGAAAACATCAGAAATTCATCACCAACATATTGGCAACTTGTGATTTATTTCAAGATATACCGTTTTACCAATATTTTAGCCTGAGAATGAGATAGCCCTATTAAAGCAAGTTAATAGTAGGTCCTCACATAATCATTTTATTTCCAGCAAAAAGGCTGAGTAGCTTTGAAAAACATTCCTAGCAAGTAAACTATGTAAATATAATTTGCTTAGAACTAAAGAAAGCATAATGCAATTGATCGATTCATAGTTTAAGCGTATAAATCTGAAGTTCAAGTACTCCAGGTACAACTATTAATTTTTTTTGTACACAGATCACCTACCATATGAGAGGATTTTTAGAAGAGAGATTTTTGAGGCATTTGCTTTAACTGGGGAAGACGTGCTACAAAGCCACCCCATATAGAAAATGCCATGTACTTAGACACAGGTTTGTATGCATGTGAGATATAAATACTGTGTAATAAAGTGAAAAAAAATTAGAAAGGAAAAAGCCAGTTTGATAAAAGGTCAGTACACTGTATATTTGATACTGTAAGAAGCTTTCTTGGAAGGACTATCAGAGGCTTTAAGAACTTAAAGAACAAAGAAAGAATAAATGCAGATAGGAAAGACAATGGAAATTATTAAATTCAGTCACTTTTATTGTTCATGACTGAAAATAAAGATGAGACCTACCCCAAAAGGAAAAACTAGTGGATTTATGGAGGTTAAAGCATTTATACAATAAGAAATGGCATATAGTCAAAAATACCTTTTTAAAAATATTGTTCACTAAAAATGCTTATTGATTAACATATAACAGTTGGTATTACAGAATATTTTAAGCTAAACATGGTACATTTTGATGACTGAAAGACACTATTTCTAGCCTAATTTCTTTTCAATGTAACTTTCAAGTCATTTATTTAATTTCTAGATTAAAAACTTGCTACATATCCCCATTCTTCCTGAAATGTTTTTTAATAGGATCATTATCCCATCTTTAAAGAGACTGAATTAGACATTTTATTTTTAAAATAAAATTAATCACTCTGAGGATAAATTTCTTGAATATCCAAAAAAATAAAATAACATTAGGTCTGGAAGTTGTATATGTTCCTAACTCATAACCACACTTTACCTCTATATAAAATAAAATGGAATAACCCACAAGAAAACAATGGCACCAAGTACTCACATTTACTATAGACCAGGCCATTATTCTAAGTGTTTTCATTCTTTTTTTTTCTTTATTAAATCAATACTACTGTGTACATTAATGCATTTATCAAAACTATTAAGAATAGGGTAGAGGGCAGCACCCGTAGCTCAGTGGGTACAGCACCAGCCACATACACCCAGGCTGATGGGTTCAAACCCGGCCCAGGCCAGCCAAAAAGCAATGACGACAATAACAACAAAAAGTAGCCGAGTATTGTGACAGGCGCCTATAGTCCCAGCTACTTGGGAGACTGAGGCAAGAGAATCACTTAAGCCCAAGAGTTGAAGGTTGCTGTGAGTTGTGATGTCACAGCACTCTACTGACAGTGACATAGAAAGACTCTGTCTCAAAAAAAAAAAAAAAAAGAATACAAAAAGAATACAGTATAAATGTCTTACCATAACAAATAAGTAAGCGAGGAGATGGTAATGTTAATCAGTTAGATGTAAACATTCCAGATTGTATATCAAATCAGCACATTGTACCCCTTATTTTCATTCTTTTAAACCTCATGAACATCCTATGAGGTAACATAATTATCCCTCCTATTTAACAGATCAGGAAACAGAGATGTAACAGGTTAGATAACTTGGAGAAGGTCATTTAGGTAGTAAGTGGCAGTGGCAAAGTGCAAATCAAGCATGTTGACACTAGAGTTCATTGCTTTTAAGAGCCATACTGGAGCTTCAGCATCTCCTACTGCTGTACAAGAAAAGTTGATGGTCTCTTTAAGTAGTTTTTAACTGACAAATGTCTATAACTAGTTCTCAGAGGAGTAGAAGCTGTGGAATTCATCTAGTGGAGGTGTTATGAAGGTAGATGCTAAGGATTTATGATGGGATTAGAAAAAATAAGGAAAATAGGACATTTCATGAGGGAGAGTAGAAAATAAAGCATGGAGCGAAACGAAGACAAAGAAAAGTACACAGTGAAAATATTAACTCCAGAAATCTAAAATAAAAAGCGAATTTTATAAAAAGAAAATACAATCACTCTAAGGAACAAAAGCCAAGAGACAAACTGCACTTCAACTTTAAGCCCCAACAACTTGGTTCTCAGATATACCACGTGACTGAAATTGCTGCTTTTGCCCATAAATTTCCCCTCAATTCCTTTCTATTCCCCTTCTCCTTGTCTTATTACTTAACCTTAAAAACTAATCACCATCCCACTTTTCTACCTCCTTTTCTTCCTTTTGTCACTAAGCTTGCCTACTTCCCGTAGTCAATACCATAGTTCTCGTTCCTCTGTCCTCACTGACAACTTCTTAGCTTGCATTTCCAAATCTATTTTTTCAGTTCCTTAAAACTCGTAAGTCATTATACACTCCACTGCGCCATGAAAGTAAGTATGGTAAAAATGGAAATAATACACAGTATCACAAAGAGGCCCTTTCCTATTTCCCTATCATCAGAGCCACTGTCTACTTTCCTAGACTTATCAACCAGTAGATCCTTTGGCTCCATCATCAATGCTCATTGATTCTGCCTCCAGCCCTTCTATGTCCACAGCTATTAACAGTTTCCAAGCTTTCATTCTGTGCCCTGTGTTTTCTAAAACAGTTAGGTAACTCATGTTCCTGCCCCAAATTTCTCCCACTGCAGTATCTATGTCCAATGCCAGATCTGTTCATCTCAAACACCTTCCTGCAAGATCCATCAAAGTTCCTTAATGCCAGTCAGATGCAATATCATTTCTAGAATTTGTTTTTGCAGTTTTTGGCTGGGGCCAGGTTTGAACCTGCCATCTCCAGTATATGAGGCCAGCACCCTACTCCTTTGAGCCACAGGTGCCGTCCTTAGAATTTGTTTTTGAAGAAGTATTTGATCAGGCAAATCATCAGAACAGAAGCAGCCTTGGACCTTGGAGAATAAGTAAGAGTGCAGGGAAGAAAAGTAGTTTGAAAGAACAAGATCACGCCTTAAGAAGCCTCCTTAAGAAACCACCTGGAAATTTTTAACAAAGTTGCTGAGAGCTTAGCATTGCCTTTTTCTGTTATATGGGCATCTTTATAAGGAAAAAGAAGTGGTCATGGACTAAACACAGAGAAAACAAAGGAGACTGAAGAAATAACTCTCCCTCCCCCTCTTTTTCTTCATGTGTTCATTGAGCAGAAAATAGTCATGGAGAAAAGGGGGTGGACAGCTGCTCTGTTCTTGCTTGTCAGTTTTCAGTTGGAAAGAAATGCACAGAGAGAATACCAGAAGAGGCTCATGGTCCCACTCTGCTGTCATTTAATAGTTTTTATGTCTGCTTTTTATAGGTAATTTGTCTTCTCCCTTGCTGTCAGCTGTCACTTTGTGTGGTTGTCAGTATGCCTGCCATACCTCAGTAGTCAGGGCCTAAGTGTTAGCATTAAAGAAATTAGAGGCTGTAACACCTTTGTTTCCAAGTTACTGAATTAGCTTGGATGCCTGAAGCTTCCAGCATTGGCATCCAAACAGGAGCAACAGCAAGGAAGAGACCTAGCTGAATTCAGAGGGGCAGCTAGATTACCTGAGGCTTCCAGTTGGGTTGAGAGATGAAATACACAAAGGAAAAAAATAAGGAAAGTAATGTGAAGGAAACTTCAGACTCAGATTCTGGCATGTGAACTTGGACAAATTGGTTAAGTTCACTGTTCTTAGCTATGAAACTGGGTTTTTTTTCTGTTTGTTTTTTGCTGTTGTTGTTAGTTTCTGCTGCCCAGTCTAAAGTGTCATGTTATCAGCCTAGCTCACATCAAACTCAAACTCCTGGGTTCCAATAATACTCCTGCCTGAGCCTTCTGAGTAGCTGAGACTAGAAGGATCTGCCACAACGCCCAGCTAATTTCTCTACTTTTAGTAGAGACAGGGTCTCAAGCTCGCTCAGGCTGGTCTCGAACTCCTAAGCTCAAAAGATCCTCCTGCCTCAACCACCCAGAGTGCTAGGATTACAGGCATGAGCCACCACACCTGGCCTAAAATTCTTTGATTAATACTTATTTTCCAAAGTTGTGATGAGGACTCACCCTGCACAGTTCCTCTGCTGGGGTAGATGCTTAATAAATGTCAAACCCCAATAAAGAAATATGTGCAGCTAACTATTCAAAATGCTCAATACTGGTATCAGGAATATTTAGAAGAAGTTGTTTACTTTTAAAGGCACGGAGGTGAGTAGTTTACAAAAACTATATTGGATGGGGAGTAGTCAGCTTGGATTACAAATTGCACATTGAGGAATGGTGAGAAATGCATTTAAGAAGGTGGCAAGTAGAAATGAGGGATCAGAGAACTGTTCAAATTTTATATAAGACAGTTTACTATATGGAAGTTACATATGGACAAAAGACCTAGAGTCGGACTGATCAAGTTCAAGGCTTAGTTCTTTCATTTCCATGAGACCACAGAATTATTTAACCGCTTGGAGTTTCATTTTTTCCCCCTTAATTACACTTTAATAATAGTTATCTACTTCAGAGGGCTAAGAAGATAAAATGAAAAGAATGCATGTAACATGTTTAACACAGTGGCTATCACAGAGTAACCTTTCAATAAATGTTAGGGGCTCATATTATTATTATTATATGGGTCCTCACCTCAGGAACTACTTCTCTCAGGACGGTATTAAAAACATCTATATGGCTGTCTGCCTTGTAAGCAGGAGTGCCCGTCCTGCAGTCCATGGGCTGCATGCAGATTATTAGAGGACTGTTTTACTTATCTGTGGCATCAGATATCATGAAAAGTATGCACAGATCTTTTCTTTGCTCAGCAGATTTCATTAGTGTTTGTGTATTTAATGTGAGGCCTAAGACAACACTTACTCTTCCCAATGTGTGACAGAGAAGAAAAAAACATTAGACACCCCTGTAGCTGACTACTATTTCCCTGTGCTCCTATAGAATCTTAACCCACACTATTACTACACAAATGGATGATGATTTTCTGTTTTAATATCCATTTCAGTATTCAATATTCCATTTTAATATCCAAGATCCATTTAATATCCAAGAAGCATTCATTCCTTCTAAGTAGGAACCATCTTATTCCCTCTGCCTAGAATACTCTTAATATCTTCTCTACCTTTCTTCGTTCTCCAGAAACAAAATTACTTTCTTTGTGAGGGTTTCTTAACTGTTTATCTTTAACAGGTCAAGTTAAGATTTCCAGGTGAGTTTTTTCACACCTCAACTATAGAACTTATCATACTGTATCTGTTCATCTATATGCCCACCTCTCTTAACTAGACTGTGAACTTTTCTCTGTCAGAAATCCCATTTTATTCATAGTTTTAGCTCCAGCCCAAACAGAATGTACTACATACAGCAGATACTAAAAAACGATTTATTTATATGAATGACTAATGAATAAATGAAGCAAGCAAGGAGTAAATAATACCTAATGTACTTGTTAAGTGGTATTTGAAGAAGCATGAAGTAACTAGGCTCCAAATTACCATTTATGAATTGTTGTGACTACTGTAATTATTACAGAGAAGAATATTTTGAAAGAATTTCACATCTTTGTGGGCTTAAAGAGGTAACAGGAAAACATATAGGTAGGTAGATATTTGAAATTAGAACAAATAAGAGATTGTTTTTTGTCTCGAGTGTTTTTTATAAAGAAGAACCATTTGAAAATTTCAGCATGATCACAAATAATATTATATGGGGGAAATTTTAGAAAATGATTAAGATTGAGACTGTTTCCTCCTTGAGTACAGGTTGTAATTTTCCTCTAAGCACACATTTGTGTACAAAAATGCAGAGGAAAAAAAAGAGAAAACAAGGAAAAGGCTGAAAACGGGAAACAAAGGGGAAAGGAAATGCAGGAAAAAAGGTGAAGACAGAAAAGGGGTGTGTTTGCATTTGAAAACTAGAATTCGAAAGATCTATACGTCACCTCAAATCACACTACAACATAACCTGACTTTGGTCTAAGACTGTTCAGTATAACAATTTTTGCAAACACTAAATTTATTTCATAACAATAAAAACAATTTCCTAAAACTTCATATAATATTAAGAAAAATATTATGTCTCTGCCAACTTCTTGGTAATTCCGGATCAAATAAAATGAAATAAGAATTTTAAATAGTTAAGAAACCTGATTCATTTTTCTCCATCCTATAACTAACATATTGAAAAGTGATCAGTATGGTACAGTGAGTTAATAAGAAAAAGGAAAACATACTTAAAGCTTGATCTAACAATTAACAGTTAAAGTCTTCTATGGGATCATTATGGTCTTGTTTTAGGAAAATGCCAAATTTATCTGCTGCTTTATTAACATTAGTTGTTCTAACAAGTGTAAATGAAATTGAGATATTGCATTCCTATGTTTTGATTGTACTTGTTGCAGTCAGTATAGGAATGGGCCATGTGACACTGACAGGCTATGTTATGTATGTGTTCATTACAAACTATCACTTTTTCCTCTGGAAAGTAAAGATAATGAATAAAACTTTTAATAATGTACTCAAGCTTAGATATATAAAAACATGTAAGGCTTAAATACACAGAGTTAATCCAATGTGCAAATGAGTAGTTAAGACTATAGATACATGGATTAGATTTGACCTACTGAGTGACAACAGACTCTCAGCCAGTGAGACTAATACACATTTGTGGATTAAAAACTTCAATTATCAAGACAGTATTTGTCCATCAGACTTTTTTTAATAACAGAAAAGCTAATTATATCTAGGTATTATTCCTCTCTGATCTCAGAATGTTCATTCCAATTTTAAGGAAAAAAAAACCAAATTTACATGAAATATTAAACCAAATGTGCAAAAATCAACATTCTTCCAAATGCACAGCCACTTAAATATATTGCTCAATAGGACTACCTCTGCCAAGCAGGTGGAAAAATTTAAGGCTATAGACACAGTCTATAATGCCCAAAGTTTCTAGAACCATGTTTCATGTTTTATTTAAAAGTAAATAAATCAACAAAAGGAGAGTTGAACACTGACATACTATATACTAATAATAAATACATTGGGTTTTTTTTTTTTTTTTTTTTTTTGGTAGAGACAAAGTCTCACTTTATCGCTCTCAGTAGAGTGTGGTGGCGTTACAGCTCACAGCAACCTCCAATTCCTGGGCTTAGGCGATTCTCTTGCCTCAGCCTCCTGAGTAGCTGGGACTACAGACACCCGCCACAATATCCGTCTATTTTTTTTTTTTTTAGAATTTTATTTATTTTATTTTATTTTTGAGACAGAGCCTCAAGCTGTCACCCTGGATAGAGTGCTGTGGCATCACACTCACAGCAACCTCCAACTCCTGGGCTCAAGCAAGTCTCCTGCCTCTGCCTCCCAAGTAGCTGGGACTACAGGCGCCCGCCACAACACCTGGCCATTTTTTGGTTGCAGCCGTCTTTGTTGCAGTTTGGCTAGGTCTGGGTTTGAACCCGCTACCCTCAGTATATGGGGCCGGC
>CAUYON010077377.1:0-13297 GCA_963573935.1 Arctocebus calabarensis
TCTCCTGCCTCTGTCTCCCAAGTAGCTGGGACTACAGGCGCCCGCCACAACGCCCAGCCATTTTTTGGTTGCAGCCGTCATTGTTGTTTGGCGGGCCCAGTCTGGATTCGAACCCGCCAGCTCAGGTGTACGTGGCTGGCACATTGAGCCAAAGGAGCCGAGCCAACAGTGACAGTGTCTTAAAGATGTCTTTTTTTTTCTTTTGTAGAGACAGAGTCTCACTTTATCACCCTCGGTAGGGTGCCGTGACATCACACAGCTCACAGCAACCTCCAACTCCTGGGCTTAAGCGATTCTCTTGCCTCAGCCTCCCGAGTAGCTGGGACTACAGGCGCCCGCCACAACGCCCGGCTATTTTTTCTGTTTTGCAGTTCAGCCGAGGCCTGCCACCTTCAGTATGTGGGGCCGGCGCCCTGCTCGATGAGCCACAGACTCCGCCCTTAAAGATGTCTTAGAAGAAGGAGCTGAGAAAGAGAAAGTGGAAAGCATACCTGTAGCAAGGGGTTGCTGGGGCGGGGGAGGGATGGGTAGATGGAAGAAAACAGTTTTTTGTGGGTTTTTTGGAGGCAGAGTCTCACTTTGTCACTCTCGGTAGAGCGATGTGCTGTAACAGCTCACAGCCACCCCTAGCTCTTGGGCTTAGGAGATTCTCTTGCCTCAGTCCATGTGCTCAACACAATGCCTGGCTATTTTTTGATGCAGTTTGGCTGGGGCCAGGTTTGAACCCACCACACTCGGTATATGGGGCTGGCGCCCTACTCGCTTAGCCACAGGCGCCGCCCAAATTTTTTTTTTTTTTTTAGAGACAGAGTGTCACTTTGTTGCCCTTGGTAGAGCGCCGTGGCCTCACAGCTCACAGCAACTTCTGACTCCTGAGCTTAGACAATTCTCTTGCCTCAGCCTCCCAAGTAGCTGGGACTACAGGGGCCTGCCACAACACCCAGCTATTTTTTTGTTGCAGTTCAGCAGAGGCCGGGTTTGAACCCGCCATCCTTGGTATATGGGTGCGGTGCCCTGCTCACTGAGCCACAGGTGCCGCCCCTTTTAAACCTTTTTATTTTGTCACACTCAGTACAGTGCCATGGTGTCACAGCTCACAGCAACCTCCAGCCCTTGGGCTTAGACAATTTTCCTGCCTCTACCTCCCGAGTAGCTGGGACCACAGGCACCCACCACAATGCCTGGCTACTTTTTGTTGCAGTTTGGCCAGGTTTGAACCTGCCACCCTCAGTACATGGAGCTGGCACCCTACTCACTGAGCTACAGGCGCCGCTGCCTTTTAAACCTTCTAATTATCAGTTTTACCAAGTGAATGAAACGTCATAGTAAAATGTGATCCTATTTGGTGAAAAGTGATTTTTTTTTTTTTTAGAGACAAAGTTTCACTTTGTTGCCCTGAGTAGAGTGCCATGGCGTCACAGCTCACAGCAACCTCCAGATCTTGGGCTTCGGCAATGCTTTTGCCTCAGCCTCCTGAGTAGTTGGGACTACAGGCGCCTGCCACAATGCCCGGCTATTTTGTTGTTATTGTTGCAGTTTGGCCAGGGCTGGGTTCGAACCCACCACCCTTGATATATGGGGCTGGTGCCCTACTCAATAAGCCACAGGTGCCACCTGTCAATGATAATTTTGTGTGTGTGTTTGTGTAGAGACAGAGTCTCACTTTATCACCCTCAGTAGAGTGCCGTGGTGTCACACAGCTCTTAACAACCTCCAACTCCTGGGCTTAGGCGATTCTCTTCCCTCAGCCTCCCAAGTAGTTGGGACTACAGGCGCCCGCCACAATGCCTGGCTATTTTTCTGTTTTTTGCAGTTCAGCTGAGGCCAGGTTTGAACCCACCACCTTCGGTATATGGGGTCGACGCCCTACTCAATGAGCCACAGGCGCCGCCCCTGTCAATGATAATTTTAATTCATCTCAGAAAATGTTTTTGTAACTGGCTGAGTCCAAAGTTTGTCCTTTCAGGGAAATAATAGGAAAGGCTGGCGAATTCTTTCAAATTCAAATTTCTTATGTCTTTGAAAAATAAATACCATCAGACTAAAAACAAACTTCTAGGACTTTAATTAGAAAGTTAACACATCGGCTCAGCGCCTGTGGCTCAGCGGGCTAAGGCACCAGCCACATACACCTGAGCTGGCGGGTTCGAATCCAGCACGGGCCTGCCAAACAACAATAACGGCTGCAACCAAAAATGACCGGGCGTTGTGGCAGGCGCCTGTAGTCCCAGCTACTTGGGAGTCAGAGGCAGGAGACTCGCTTGAGCCCAGGAATTGGAGGTTGCTGTGAGCTGTGATGCCACTGCACTCTATCCAGGGTGGCAGCTTGAGGCTCTGTCTCAAAAAAAAATAAATAAATAAATGAAAGTTAACACATCCATGACTATTGTTAACTTAACTTCAAACAGAACAGAAATCTGTTACATGGAACCAGGCTGATTCGTTACTGGTTTTTTTTGTTTGTTTGTTTGTTTAGGTTTTTTTTGCAGTTTTTGGCCGGGGCCGGGTTTGAACCCGCCACCATCCGGCATATGGGGCCGGCGCTCTACTCACTGAGCCACAGGCACCGCCTTGTTACTGTTTTTTATTTGAAACATTGTTGATTCTTTCTGTGTTCTGTTTTCCAGAAGTCTAGAAAGCCATTTTCTGTCTCTTGAGCTATTGTAACTTTCAACAATGTATGTACTTATTGGCAGAATTTGAAACATTATTTTTTTCTCTCTCCTTGATTTCTCCAAAATTTGAAAGCCATTTGTAAGTATTCTTAATTTCTGACAATGTAGTTATTTGCATAAGTTCAATAAGAATCTGTTTTCTTGGCTCGGTGCCTGTGGCTCAAGTGGCTAAGGTACCAGCCACGTACACCTGAGCTGGCGGGTTCGAATCCAGCCTGGGCCCACCAAACAACAATTATGGCTGCAATCAAAAAATGGCCAGGCATTGTGGTGGGTACCTGTAGTCCCAGGTAGATGCCACAGCACTCTACCCAGGGCGAAAGCTTGAGGCTCCATCTCAAAACAAACAAACAAACAAAAAAAGAATCTGTTTTCTTCTACAGGACATGAGGAAAGCACTGGTTATTTTACCAAGGCTTTGACCGGAATAGCATTTTCAGAGATGTCCAGACCGCATTAAGGAATTAAGGTTGACTTTATAAGGCCAATAAGAAAGCCCTTTAGAAAAACTGGCCAGATACCCGTCAATAACATTTTCTGATATGTGGGAACTAACAAAGGTTGCTTTCTAACAGGTCCAGAGATCTCAATTTGCTTGGGGACCTAAAGAAAAGAAGAATTTACTCAATGCATACAGATATCTATTTTTTTTTTTTTTGTAGAGACAGAGTCTCACTTTATCGCCCTTGATAGAGTGCTGTGGCATCACACAGCTCAGAGCAACCTCTAACTCATGGGCTTAGGCAATTCTCTTGCTTCAGCCTCCCCAGTAGCTGGGACTACTGGCGCCTGCCACAACACCTGGCTATTTTTTGTTGTTGCAGTTCACTGGGGCTGGGTTTGAACCAGCCACCCTTGGTATATGGGGCCGGTGCCTTACTGACTGAGCCACAGGTGCCGCCCTAACCTGAGATTCTTTATAAAAGGTTCCAGGCTCGGCGCCTGTAGCTCAGCGGGCTAAGGCGCCAGCCATATAAACCTGAGCTGGCGGGTTCAAATCCAGCCTGGGCCCGCCAGCCAACAATGACGGCTGCAACCCAAACAAAAATAGCCGGGCGTTGTGGCGGGCGCCTGTAGTCCCAGCTACTTGGGAGGCAGAGGCAGGAGACTCGCTTGGACCCAGGAATTGGAGGTTGCTGTGAGCTGTAATGCCACGACACTCTACCTAGGTTGACAGCTTGAGGCTCTGTCTCAAAAAAAAAAAACACATTCACACTGCCAGTCATTACTAATCAGTATTTTTCATTTTCAGAACTTTATGGGGTACCATTAAATTAACTGAATCCATTATCAGAAATAATAATTATATTATAATATTATTAATAATAATATCAGAATATTATTAAATCTGATAATGTATTGGTAGTTAAAAAGAAGTTCACTGTAAGAAAGCGAGGTGATGGATGTATTAATCAGTTTGATGTAAGCATTTCACATGGCATATCAAATCAGTACACTGTACCCCATAAATGCATCAATGTATACAGTTATGATTAAATAAAGAAAAAAAAACAAGTTCATTGTTGAAAAAAGGAAAAATAATGACACTGATTTAAATGATAATCCATCAAGGCTAAAAATAGAAGAAGCAAGTCATTAAATAAAACAAAAGAAGCAAATATATACCTTTCTATTATTAAACTCAATTCTAGCAACTTAGTTTCAAAAACAACACTGTCTATCACATTAAACCAATGTTAGTATTTTAATGTTATTGATTTTGTAATTCCGTACTTAACAGAAAAAAAGTCCATTTATAGTTTAGATGCAAACAAATTGGGATATTTAATTATCCCAATAATAAATAAACTAAAAGAATATGGAATTCCTACTTCATTTTACTTTTGTACATAAATGAGATTAACACCAAAACAATGAAACTCTGGAATAAAGTCAATAACTTTTTGTTTCCTCTAAAAGGGGCCAAGGCGGTAAACAAAAGGGGGCTGAAGTTAAAACAAAAATGGAGAGAAATATAAGCTCCGTGACAGTAGAAATATGTCTTTTTCTCTGCTGTATTCCTCCTAGTCTCTTAGTTCAATATTTGGGGAATGAAGGAAACATATTATCCAGATAGCAAAACTGACAAGACTATCACCTCAAAGAGACAGATCCTGCAAAAATTATACATAACAGGCACATATTCACTGAGAGGCAAGAGAAAAATGAACTAAAATACATTGGTGGCGGCTCAGCGCCTGTGGCTCAGCAGGCTAAGGCGCCAGCCACTTACACCTGAGCTGGTGGGTTCGAATCCAGTCCGGCCCGCCAAACAACAATGACGCCTGCAACCAAAAAATGGCTGGGCGTTGTGGCGGGCGCCTGTAGTCCCAGCTACTTGGGAGGCAGAGGCAAGAGACTCGCTCGGGCCCAGGAATTGGAGGTTGCTGTGAGCTGTGATGCCATAGCACTCTCTCCAGGGTGACAGCTTGAGGCTCTGTCTCAAAAAAAAAAAAAAAAAAGACACTATTATCAAACCACTGAATGGCTTCAGAAATTAGCTTTTGCTGCAGACTTAATGTTTCTTAATGAATTGAATCTAAAATTACAAGGCAAGATAGCACATATATATACACAAAGCTTATACTGCAGTACAGTCATTTCAACAACTACTGTGATTTTAATTACAGTAACGTCAAGCTGTTTTATATGTCTTCTGTCCTGTCAAAAGTCAAAACAAGGGCTCGGCGCCTGTGGCTCAACGGGCTAAGGCGCCAGCCACGTACACCTGAGCTGGCGGGTTCGAATCCAGCCCGGGCCTGCCAAACAACAATGACGGCTGCAACCAAAAAATGGCTGGGCGTTGTGGCGGGCGCCTATAGTCCCAGCTACTTGGGAGGCAGAGGCAGGAGACTCACTTGAGCCCAGGAATTGGAGGTTGCTGTGAGCTGTGATGCCAAGGCACTCTATCCAGGGTGACAGCTTGAGGCTCTGTCTAAAAAAAAAAAAAAGTCAAAACAAGGCCAGATATGGTAGCTTGCACCTGTAATCCTAGCACTCTGGGAGGCCAAGGTTGGAGGATTGCTTGAGCTCACGAGTTCCAGAACAGCTTGAGCAAGAGTGAGACCCAGTCTCTACTAAAAATACAAAAATTAGCCAGGAATGGTGACAAGAACCTGTAGTTCCAGCTACTTGGGAGGCTGAGGCAGGAGGATTGCTTGAACCCAGGAGTCTGAGGTTCTGATAATGTCACAGCACTCTACCCAGGAAACAGAGCAAGACTCTATCTCAAAAAAAAAAAAAAAAAAAATCAAACCAAGATCTTCATTCCCACACAAGTTTGCAACAGATATTTTCCAAATTCTAGCAGTGTTTTTTGGACATCAAAGCAAGGGCAAAGGAAATTTCCAAATTTCAAAATCCATGTAAATGAGCAACTGAGAAGTTTCTATCTAACCTTGTCCTAGAAGTACTTAATCTGAAATGCAATGATATTTGCTAAAAGGCAAATATCAGGAGAAAAATCTGACAGAAATCTAGAATTATTACTGCCTTTACATATATATATAAAATATAGATTACATATACAAATTATATGTGTGTGTATATAAATGTGAAACTGACACGCACCAGGTACTGTTCTAAGCGTCTTATGAGCTGTCTGATTTAACCCTTACAAACCCTGGGAGGTGTGCTGTACTGTTGTCCCTGTTTATCAATGAGGGACAGGAAGCCTCAGGAACACCCCAAGACCAGGCAGTATTGACACCACAGCTCACTCTGGCTCCAGAGTCTATGCATTTCCTCTAGGCTCTCCTACCTCTCATTTTGCTGAATACTGCAGTTTAACCTACCTGTCCTGCACATCACAGAAATAAATCTGATCTCACAGCTGGACCCTGAGCTCCAGGAGGGAGGCTTTCAAGTGCAGCAGCAGGACACTGGACTCAGGAGCTGAAAAGGTCTGGGCACCGGTCCCCTGCAGTGGCATTGGAGCCCTTTGTCTTCCCATATCTTGGCTTCACCAGCTGTAAATTGTGGGGGGCACTAAGCCTGGCCCAGTCAGAGGCTGTCGTGATCCCCCCACATCAAAGGAGGGGAAGAGGTTCAGAGAACTTGAGGGATCTATATGACCCACCCTGGCTGTCGCAGGATTGGGATCTGAGCACACATCTCTTCAGTCCACACGCAGCTCTTGTACCACCCATCTAGTTCCCAGTGTCCCTGAGCTCAGGCTTGCCCGGGTGCTCTCACGTGCTCAGGATCCAGGGGTCCTGGGTGGTGAGAAAGGTGTGCTGGGACTGGCTCAAGGGGCTCTGATTACTACATATTCAGGAACTTTGTAAGCCCCTTGTTAAGTGGGTAACTTGAAATCAACCAGGTGGGAGTATTAACACTACAGGAATGTGCACGTTCTACAAATCTGTGCGGTTCCCCTCTCTGTCCTCCCCTGCCCCGGGGCCAGTTGACCAGCCCATCACCCAGAGGGAGAACCGCCCAGAGTCCCAGAGCTGCAGCTGGGTTTGGAGAAATTTCAAGAGTCCCAAAAGCTGGCTGAGAGCACGCAGTCCCCCTCCATATTTTACATAAAGAGGAGCGGAGGACCTGAGTGGGGAGACAGCGAGGCACAAAGCTGTACCCAGATCCTGAGCAGCCCTTCTCCTGCCTCAGGGCTCCACCCTCTGCACCTCTGTTTTCTGCAGCAGTGAGTGACGACAGAGGTCCAGAGTGGGGCAGAGTCTCATTCCAGTGCTCCAAATCCCGCAGCCTGCCACTGAGACAGAGAGAGTGAATGGCCCTTGCTGGTGAGTTAACCCATCCTTCCAGGCCGGGGCAGGGGGACATTCGCATTCCCACAGGGAAGCCTCCCGAGTCTGTTCTTCTGTGCTCCCTCCGGGGGCCTCACCTTGGCTAGGTGAACTGCCAGCTTGTCCCTGGCATCCTTGATCTCCTTCAGCCTGGTCCTGAATGCCGTGTCCACCACGTCACACTGCTTTCGCAGGTCGCTGGTCGTCTGGGACAGGATCCGGTCCACCAGGGCCTTCAGCGTCAGCGAGTTGTTCCGCTGCTTGTCAGCCTTCTCCACGTTGGTGTTGGAGAAATCCAACCAGTCTTCTAGACTCACAGAGCTGAAAGAGACCCCAGGCATTCATTCCCAGAATTTGGGGGCTGGGGAAGGGGATGTAGGGAGGGAGACAAGCTCCTGGAAATGCAGTGGAAGCTGAGCCCACCTCCCCCATCTACAGGTAGAGCAAACAGTGGTCTGTCAGTGCCAATAGCTGTCACTTTGACTAACCTCCCTGCTCTGTACCAGGCACCGGGCACTATCTCATTTAATCTCATTTAATGTACAGGCATTATCTCATTTAATCTCCATTTATCCCACTTTACAGATGAAGAAAACTGAGCCTTGTCTTGAGTGCAAAGCTAAGGACAATTTAAGCATCAAAATAAATAAAAATAACAACAGATCCTAACACACTAAATAAAAGAGGAAACCATGAGATCATACAGATACAAATAAATAAATAAATTACTAGTTTGAAGAGGAACTGTTTTCTGTAACAACCTTGACGAACCATAAAATACTGTTAATTGGGAGAAACTTGGAACGCACACAAAACATATAATGTATGATGCTATTTAATAAAGAGCAGGCAGGCAAAACGAACCTATTAGAAGCCAGGAAGGTGGTTGGTGAACTTCAAGATAGACAGAATATTGATCAGAAGGGGACAGGATGGGGGTGCTTGGTGGGGTGCTGGTGATATTTCCTTTCTTGGCCTGGTGGATGGTGATATGAGGATTTGGTTCACTTTGTGACTAGCGGCAACTTCTCAGATGACACACTAAGCCCAGCCCCCTGGTGTTCACACCTTTGTGTAACCCCCTTGCCCTGAGTATGGGGTGAACTTATTGAAGTGATTGAACTCTATAAGTGTGGGGTGAACTATTGAACTTCTGTTGAACAGAAGGATGAGTTGTCACTTCTGGGATTAGGGTATAAGAAAGACTGTGGCTTGTCATGGGTTTTCTCTCTCTCTCTCTCTCTCTCATTCTCTCTTTGAAACACTCACTATGGGAGCAGCCAGCTGCTCTGTCATGAGACTGACTCATGAGAAGCTAATGACAAGGAACTGAGGTCAGCCATCACCCACGAGTCAGTTGGAAGTGGACCCCACCCCAGTCGATCCTTCAAGTGGACTACAGCCCCAGCAGCTGGCTTGACAGCAACCTCATGAGACACCGAGCCCAAGGCACCCAGCCAAGCAGCACCTGGTTCCCAGCCCACAGAAAAAGTGAGATAATGTTTATTGTTTTAAGCTGCTAAGTTTGGGGGTAATTTGTTATATAGGAAATAACTAACATGATGATAATTCCTTGAACTGTATGTGTATTACTTGTACACTTTTCCATATGTATGTTTTATTTCAAAAAGAACACTGGAAAAATTAGAAAGAGAATCACCAGACGGCCAAGGGGAGTACTTCAAAGGTGACCATGGTGGTATTCAGCAGTGACGTATGTACCACTTTTTCCAAGGTGAGTTCAAGAACTTAATTTTCCAACCTCATATATATGTATGAACACATACAGAGACTGTGAGAGAATGTGAATTGAAAAATTCAAATCAGATGTTACAGAAAAAGTACACAGTGTAACCCCCATCTTTGTAAACTAAACAAAATTTGCTTGTGTGTGTGGGTGCATAGCATTCAAGGTCAATTATATTCATTAACTCATCCTAGAAAAAGTGCTACATACCTCATTACTGAATATCACCAGATGGCAAATGGAGTACTTCAAAGGTGACCATAGTGGTATTTGCAGTGACGTATGTTACCACTGTTTCCAAGGTGAGTTCAAGAACTTAGTTTTCCAACCTCATATGTATGTATGAACAATGCAGCTAACACCACTTATATCTCAGGAGGTGTAAAAGTAGAAGAGGGGAAATGATTAACTTGCCCTTTATACACTTTGAAATACTTGTTAAAAACATGAACAAATAAAAAAATAAATTTTAAATGTTTAAAGGTTTTCTATCAGACTTTCAAGTGGGGCCTAATGTGAAACCTCAGGGCCTGTGTCAGGGTAGGCCCCATTCAGCACCTGCCTCTGTCCCCAGGCTGCCCTGGCCAGTTCCCAGCTTGCTGCAAGGACGAGGTTCCTTAGATCCTGCCTGTCTGAGAAACAGGACACACCAGCAGGGAAGAAGACCGCAAGGCCCACTTACTTTGGTTCAATCCTTACAATGTCCTCCGAATATCTGATGTTTGGAGAGTTGTTGTTGAGTGAAAAGCAGATATCGTCAATAGTCAGAGCCACAAACTTGTCCTTCAAATCCTTTTCCAGACTGTACTTGGCCGAGCGGTTCAGCCTAAAGGGAGAAGGTAGACTGGGTTTCTCCCTCTGGAATGTCCAGGTGGCACCTACAGGTTCTTGGGAGACCCTGAAAACAGACCTGAAGCTAGGTCTGGCACAGGATGGTGGCACTTTCTCCCTACATTTCCCAACACCCCCCTCCATTTGATGCTTGGTGACAGGTCAGCACAACCAAACCTGGACTTCAAGATCCTCCCTCCCTTGCACTGTGACATTTCCCAATGTCACCTCTGTGGCATTCTGCATGTGAGGGGTCAGCTCTGGCAGCAGTGGACTCTCACCTCCTCCAGTTTATAATAGGGGTGAAATCCAGCCACAGCCCCACCCCCCACTGGAGGGCCACCTCCAAGTCTGAGGAGTGTGGTTTGTTTTCATCCTGAGTGTTGGGGCCACCTGGGGACACCGAGGGTGAGAATGTTAAACCTCATTCTTTCTGCGCCCTGGAGCCTGGCCTTTGTGGGTGCTGCCTCTTCTCAGATTCCCGTGCAGATTTGGAGGGCAGGCCAGGGCGCCGCACCTGATCTGCTCGGCAGCCTCCTCCAAGGTGCGCGTCAGCAGGGCCCTTACACCCCGGATGATCTCGGCCTCCTTTATCAGCTCCTGTTCCACCTCGTCATGCACCAGGTCGATCCCAACGCGCTTCTCCCTGGCCGGGAAAAGGCAGCAGGTCAGCCGACACGTGCAGGAAGGCCACTCGATGTTGGCTGACATCTGGACATTGAAACTGTCTGGACAAGTGACTCGAGAGTCTCCCGATCCATCTGATGGTGAGGTGGGTGACAGATACTAGTTGGTGTCTACATGACTTCAAAATATCCAGACCCAATGAAGAAAAATAGACGGGTAACTTGTCTCTCAGTCTGAAAATCTCCAAACAGACTTTTTTCTCCTTAATTTGGCCATGGGCTCCAAAGTCTACTTCTTACCTATTTATTGGAAATGCTGCCTTTTGACTTAGAATTTCAAAGACATACATGTTCTTCCTGGATCCTAGTCCTGCTTTTAGACAAGGAGTTGATTCCCCTGAAAGATTTTTTATTATGATGATAATAATGGCTGGTAATAATAATAACACTGATACTAATATTATCTCCACCCCTGAGCTCTTACTCCACAACAGGCATTGTGCTGAGCTTTTTATAGAAGTATTCTCACTTAACCCTTCCAAATACAGGTGAGCAAATCGAGCTTCAGGAAACTAAGTAACTTACCGAGTGTCTCAGAACTGGTTATTACACCTGCTTTTAACCATGATGCAACTACTTCCCAAAGTGATCCCCACTGCCTGAGAGTTTGTTCTTTCCTACCCTGCATGCCAGTGCCTGGGAGGAAGGCTTCCCTACTCACTAGCTGTGTGGTCTTGGGCATGTTGTATAACTTACCTGTGCTTTGATTTCTGTCTTTGTAAAATAAGGGAAATTATTAGTACTTCATAGGATTGTGGCAAAGTAAGAAAGAGTTATCACAGCATACAGTACGGTACCTGGCACATAGTACATGCTCAATACATTTAGCAACCTCTACATTATAATGATCTTTAGGCTTCAACTTAAGCCAGCTGGGTGTTGGCCTCCTCGCTCAGCTGCTACTCTCCTTTGTTTCACACACTCTCCACTTCTGGCTGGGGAGACTGCTGGCTGCCACAGAGGGTCTTGGCTTATGAAGGGAAGAGGGCTTTGCAGGACTACAGCAACATGGTGCATTTGGGAAACTTCAAGCAGCTCAGCACATCCCATTACTGCAGATGAGATGTGGACCTGAAGAGGTCACTAGGTGTCCCATCATCATGAGCCTTGTTTGCTAAACTAAGAAGCTTGAACTTGGCTCGGCGCCTATGGCTTAACAGGCTAAGGCACCAGCCATGTACATCTGAGCTGGCGGGTTTGAATCCAGCCCCTGGGCCCGCCAAACAGCAATGACAGCTGCAACCAAAAAATGGCCGGGCATTGTGGTGGACGCCTGTAGTCCCAGCTACTTGGGAGGCGGAGGCAGGAGACTCGCTTGAGCCCAGGAATTGGAGGTTGCTGTGAGCTGTGATGCTACAGCACTCTATCCAGGGTGATAGCCTGAGGCTCTGTCTCACAAAAAAAAAAAACAAGAAGCTTGAACTTTATCTTGAAGCTACTGGGACATGGGGTTGTAATGAAAGGATTTAAGCAGGGGAAGGAGGATCTATAAAAATCTGCATTTGGAAAAGCTCACTCAACAGCCAATGTGGAAGGTGCACTGGATTTGGAGAGGGCTCGCTAGCAGCAAGGAGACCTCTTAGGGCACTCCAGCTAGGACTGCAACAAGGAACAGGTCTGGAAACCAGCATCACCCCAGAGTAGAGAGGATCATCCTACTCCCTGGATTATAAGAGGGAAATAATAACAAAAAGGCATGTTCATATAGTGCAGTCTGGATTACAAAGTGCTTCTGTGTATCAGAGCAGAATTATTATCCTCCAGGAGCTGTAATATCTGCTGTCATCTTCTTCCTTGGCAATAGAACCCTTGATTTTTTTTAGCTAAGTATCTAGCTGCCCAAAATAAGGACAATTTCCTAGTTATTGTTGTGGCCATGTAATTAAGTTCTGGCCAATGGGATGCAAGCAGAAATGAATTCCAAACCCCACTTATTCCTACTTGCTAGAATGCAGACGTAATGGTTGGAGCTCCAACCGCCATTTTAAATCATGAGGTAACCTTGGTAGCGAAAGCCTCATGTAGTGAAGCAGCAAGACAGAAAAAGCCTGTGGGCCAGCATGCCAACTCCAAACTATCTCTAGAGTCCTTAAATGTGTGAGACAAAGAAACCATTTTATTTATGTTGCATGTTATTTTGCAGGTTTCTGATACCTACAGCCAAACCTAGTCTTGATTTGTATTTACACTGAATCAATGAAGAGCAGAGTTTCGATGTAAACCAAGTCCAGTGTTCCTCCTGCTGCCCAGCGTCCTGGGCACAGCAGGATAAATTCAGGCTCTGAAAGAATGCTGCTCATTTGCCACTTTCTAACCGACCACCCCACACAGCCAGCTTTTCCTACCTGACATTTCTTTTTTTTTTTTATAGAGACAGAGTCTCACTTTATCGCCCTGGGTAGAGTGCCATGGCGTCACACTGCTCACAGCAACCTTCAGCTCTTGGGCTTAAGCGATTCTCTTGCCTCAGCCTCCCTAGTACCTGGGACTACAGGCGCCCGCCACAGCGCCCGGCTATTTTTTTGTTTTTGCAGTTCAGCCGAGGCCGGGCTTGAACCCGCCACCTTCGGTATATGGGGCCGGCGCCCTGCTCGCTGAGCCACAGGAGCC